>PVJL010005856.1:0-101380 GCA_004026885.1 Lyroderma lyra
GGGGGAGAGCTGGCGGGGGGGAGGAGAGCTGGTGGGGAGGGAGGGCGGACACCCACACCTGCACTGAGGGGGGAGTCTGGCAGGGGGGCACAGGGAGGCAGGCAGGGATCTGGGTGAGGGGCAGCCGTTCTGGGGCCGAGGGTCCCTATGCGGGGCCCTGCAGCCCCGCAGCCTGGATGGCTGCTGGCTCATCTGTGCATGCGGTGGGTGCAGACTAGGTGGGAGAGCACGGGGAGGGGCCTGGCCGCCTCCGTAGGCTCCCCCTCCCTCCTCGGAGCCCATCGTGTACTCTGCCTCCCTGGGTTACTGCCAAGGCTTCCGGCACCAACGCCTTGAGGGTGGCCCTGTGTCCTGCTGTCCGTCACAGGGATTTTGTTGAAACAAACCCCGAGCCCACCACCCCCTGAGGAAGTGGACAAATGTTGACGCCTTGAGCAGACGACCTCAATGATCCTGCCCTGGGTACCAGCCCAAATGCTGTTAATGGTTCCGTGGGTTTTGTGAAATACGGTCCTACCGTGGTACGTGACCGCTTTGAAACTCGTCGAAGTTGGTACTTGATGCATGTTGACGGGAAAATGTGGTCCCGGTCCTTGTCGTTAGCTTGGTACTCGTCGTGCCCCCCCCCACCACCACCAATTAACGATGAGACCGAGGTGGTTGACAGCGCATGTGTGAGCCTTACTCGAACCGCGCGCTTCGTTTCGCTCGAGTTTGCTTTTGCCGGACATTACGGTCCCCGCGGTCACCGGGCCGCCGGCTGTGTGTCTCGTCAGTCCCTCTGCACCGCTCTGAACTGCTCCTTTGGGCAACCACCCACTTGATTCGCCCACGTCTCGATTCTTCCCGGATCTGGGCTGCAGTGGCTGTGCCTCCTGCTGGTCTCAGGTGTGATGCCCGGTGCCCAGGTGCGAGGACACGTTGCAAGTGCAGCTGCTGCGTCAGAGGCCCCATGTCGCCACCTTGTTACAGATTGCCAGGTGTCTCAGGGCTGATTACCCTCTGCCCCGTTATGCGTGAAGGCTTCTAATACATCTTCACCAACCCTCGCACCCCCCACACGTACAAATGTTTGCCAGTCTCATGGGTACAACGTGGCATCTTAGTGTGGCCTGCTTTGCATGTTCCTGGTCACGATTGAGCGGGAGCATCGCTGCAAATGTCTCTTCGCCCTTTGTGTGGCCTTGTCTGTGAAGTGCCTGGTCATTGCTTCTCCCCATTTTTCTTTTCTTCAAATGCGTTGTCTCTTTAAAATGGATTTGTAGGTGGTTTTGTTCCTCCTCGATCCCAGCTGTTTGTCAGCTACAGGGACAACGAACAGCATCTCCCCTTTGGATGCTCTCCTTTTCCTTCTTTGTAGTGTCTGTCGATGTACACGATGTTCATTTTAACAGAGTGGAATGCTAGAATTCTCTTATGGCTTGCACGTTTTGGGCTTGTTTCAGGAAATCCTTTCTGTGTCGAGTTGGATAGGATGACTGGACCCGAGGACCCATGAGCAGGCCTAGTGCTGACAGCTGAGGGGTCCCTCAGGGTACAGACCCTGGTGCAGGCCCTGGGGCTCTCCGTGTGGCTGACAGCTGAGAGGGTGATTAAAAACCGGATGAGGCAAGAGAGAAAGACAGGAGAGAGCTGAGTGCTTTGAACTTGATCCTTTTAGGAATAATTAAGCAATTGCTGTGGACAGGCAGAGAACAAGACACAGGCTGCAGGAGAGGGACCCTCGGCCTCACCCTAAACCCACAGCCACGTGGTTCCTGCTGCCAACCCATCAGCCTTTATGCCATGGCAACAAGCATCTCCTCCCTGGGAGGGTCCAGCGTAGGGAGTCAGGAGAGCATCTGAGCGTGTGCAGGTGAGATGAGGTCCCATCGGCCTTGTGGAGCGTTTACACCCGGGGAATGGGCAAACGCCGCACCAGCCAGCCCCGGCGAGACGGCTGCTCACAGCGTGCTTCTGGGCGCGCCCTCTCCTGCTTTCGTGGCGGGCTCCTCGGAACGGGTCTGAGGTGCGGGGATCCGACGTGGGGGCAGGAGGGGGAGGGAGCCTGGCCCTCGGTGAGGAAGGGGCAGGCGGCCGCCCTGCGGCCCTGTCGCCCTGCGGACCGCTTCTCATGTCGACGTGGGGAGTTCCGGACAGGAAGGCAAGAATGAGTCTGAAACGAATGATTTCAAATGATCTCTTATTATTTAGACCATTTTGGCTACCCGTCCGTGTATCAGGCCATGCCTGAGCTGCCCTGGAAAGGTCCTGAGAGGGCATCCATGGAAAAGACCGCAGTGCAGGCCGGGATGTGGGGGCGTGGCTAGGGCGACCCCGCCAGGCTTCCACACCTGGAACAAGCGGGAGGGGCTGCAGCTCCAAGCCTGCAGCCTGGGCGGCGGCGGCTCCTGGGTGTCAGACCAGCAGGGGGAGGCACACGCGCGCTGCCGTGCTGCGGTCCACCCCAGAGGCTCTCCTGGCTCCAGTGTTCCCTTTGCACTGCCTCTCTGATGCTGCAGGAGTAAATCAGATTAAAAGCGAACTTGAACTGAGTCCAAGTTGTCCATATCTCCTATTCTTGAACCCTGTCCAGGTTCCTATTACAGTCATGAAGCAATTTATAGGATGCACTGTGTCTTTAAAGTGTTACACTTGCATCATACTTTTAAAGATAGCTGGAAAAAAATCATATATTCCTCAATGTTATTTATAATTCTAACTAATGAGATTACATTAAGTCCCAGTTGTACCAGTCTGTAGAGTTGCAAGCATCCTATATGGAGATAATTCTAAAAACGGATGCGCTTTTAATTGCTCTTAAATCCTGACTTCCATCAGATCAGTGGGTTTAAGTGCTTCGGGGGCGGGTAGGCTTCTGCTAGAATAATAAATTCATGCTCAGCTTTGACAGTCAAACGAGACTTTTTATTTTGTTTCTGCTCCTTGGCAGAACAATAGTCTTGAAAGCCGGTCTTTGTTAAGAGATAAAAGGTTTTCTAAAGTCCAAAGCTTCTCCCTCAATAGAGGAAGTGTCAGCACCTCCAACTCGGATCGTAGAGTTTTACTGTAAAGCATAAAAAGAAAGAACTCAGGGTGTTTTTGACTGAAGCTCCGTTCCCAGGAGGCAGGAAGGTGGAGGCGGAAGTCCAGCCACCTCTGCCCGGGGAGGCTTGGGTACAGAGTGAGGATGCAGCCGAGGGCTGGGGTGGGAGCTGAGGGGAGTGAGAGCAAGAGAGCAGATGCTCTGAGAGAAACCGAGGCTCAGGAGGGTGTCCGGGGTGGTGAACCCGAAGTGACATTCTCCAGTTTGCACACATGAGGCTGGGTGTCTCTGCAGAAGGCCCAGGAGTTTGTGGTTTCTCCCAAGGGACACAGATGCTGAGAGGACAGGTAGCTGGGGACCAGGAGCAGTGGTAGAGTCCCAGGCTGGGAGCTGTGGGTGCTAGGGGCACTCACCTTAGCAGGGCAGAGACAAGTGGAAGGGGACACTTAACTGGAGGCCAGAGAGGACCCTCAGGACTGCATGTACACCCGAAGCCCCTCCCCTATACCGCCCTACACCTCACTTGCTTTCTTTATGCTACTCAGTGGCCCCCAATCTAGTTCTTGGTGTGTCCCAGGCCTGGCTCTGTTCTGGGCCTCAGGAGGGGACCATAGTATAACAGAAGGCACAGCCACACCCCAGTAGCCACAGGCAGAGAGTCCTCCGGAGGCTGCAGGGTCAGGCCAGCCTCTTCCCCCAGGGAGGGGCTGGGAAACGGTTGGAAATCTCTGAACTGTCAGCGGAAGAGACGGCCAAACCTTTTATGAGTTTATTTGAGTCAAACTGACGACAGTTGCAGGGAAGCAAAATTTCAACAGATTGAGAAAATGCTCCAGAGGACGGCAGTTTTGCAGCTGCTTTTGTACCTTAGAATTAGCAGGGACGTGAGGAGGGTCACATGAGATCTGTTGGCGGTAGATTAAGGGGGCGGGAGAAAGCAAAGCAAGGAGATCTCTGAGATTGGATAAGAAGCAAAACAGAGAGACACTTTGACACTGGTGGGTACAGGACAGTCACTGTTTACAGTACCGAGAAGTGGGATGTGGGCAGCAATGACAGTGTGTTCTCATGCCCTGATGGGAAGCTGAGCCTTGAGGGGTCTGGAGAAGAAAATTACCCTGACCTTTCAAAGGTATGTTACCTTAGACGCACAAAGACAGTCACAGGTTTGCTTAAGGTGAAGACTGACCTTTGCCAAGGAGGCTACAGCCCTAGGACCTGACTGTCCCCCATGCCCCGCTTTGAGTTAGGAATTTCTGTGTTTGGACCGTCCTGTGTGGTTACTTTTGGTCTCTGAGTTGGTGAGGCCTGCCATGCCTGCCTCCCCTGAGCTTGGTAGGTTTAGTATGTGACCCCCGTTTTGTCCTCAGAACCCCTGATGTCCCCAAATGCTGCAGCCATCTGGGCTCAGCCTTTGCCTTAACAATCAAAACGAAACAGCCCAGCACCATCACACACACTGAGGGGACACAGGGCTCACCCAGGAGCCCAGGAGCCCTGGAACTGCTGTGGTGGGGAGAGAAGGGGCATCCTTTTCCTGTCACCTCTCATCACACACTCTGAAGGACAGCATCGTGAGGCTATTGTAGGGGCAGACTTTTCTGGAAGGTTTGGGGAAAGGGTGAGCTAACACTGAGCTGCAGGAAGCAGGGTCACAGTCCATGTCAGACTTCCTGTTGAAGATGTCCTTGTCATTTCAGCCATAGAGACTCCCCACCACCACCACACACACCCAGAGTTAGACAGGTAGGGTCCAATTCCCAAGCCTCCTCCTTGCTGGCTGTGTGGCCCCATGTGACCCTGGGTACGTCATTTCCCTTCCTGAGCCTCAGGTTGCTCACCTGTAAAATGGGGTCATAATGCCCCTTTGCAGGGCCGAGGGCCGTGGAGCTGCTGCTGTGAAGGGCTCCGTAATGAGCTCGCTGTCCGTGGCAGCGATTGCTGTTACTGGCTTCCGGCCCAGCCCCATGGGGGACCTGTGCCAGGCCTCTGGAAGGACACTAACGAAGGGTGAATCAGCAGAGCCAGTCAGGCCACGGGTTGGGCAGGAGGGAGCAGGGATGCTGGGGTCCCCCACAGAAGCTGGGCAGTTGGGCAGAGTGACCGGTGGGTGAGAAGAAACCGTGTTGAGTTTGGGGAGTCCAAGGGGGTCAGTGAGAGAAAGCCTTCCGGCCTCCCTTCCCGAGAGCCCCCCGTTAATTAAACATGCTGGTGGGCTGGGACGCCCCCTGGTGGTGGCCTTCGCAACCGCAGCCCCATCCCTCTGGAGTGACTCAGACCGGCGTTCCCGCCTCCAGGGCCCGCTGTCCCGCCCGCCGTCCCGGCCCCTGGAGACATTCCGGCGACGCCGCGCCCCAGGTTGTCGCAGGCGTAAGGTCCCGTCTCCGCGGAGGAGGTGTGCGCCCGCCGGGCCTGACGCCGCCCTCGCTGCAGGGCCCGCGCTCAAGGCTCTCGGGTTTTGTTTGGTTTGAATTAAATGTATTGGGGTGACATGGCCGGCAAAATTACGTCGGTTCCAGGTGTACAGCTCCTTATCAGAATGTTGCACTGTGTGCTCACCACCCAGCTAAGGCCCTGGTTCTGGCCTCTGTCCCCGATGGCCATCGGGGCTCCCATCCACCCCGCCCTTGGCTTGACCTCCTCACTTTGCCACCGGAGAGCAAGCCTTCCCGGTGAGCGCCCTGGTTTTCTTTCTTTATGAATGTGCTTCTGTTGATGGTATTTCAGTGGGTGGCCCTTCTAGGTCCTCTGTGTCCGTCAAAATCACTGACCTTGAACTGAGGCTGTTCTGAGCCTGGGGCAGCGTCTGTATTTACATACACCTCGGGACCCCCTTTCCAGGAGCCACAGCCTGGGGGGTTGCAAACTGAGGCCCCCAAACACACGGGAGAAGGGCCCAGCCTGGGTTCTGCTGCAACCTCTCCCAGCACACACACAGACCGAGGCAAAGAGAGGCGGGTCTTCCTTTAAAAATAAAGGTCTGGCCCCAGACAGATTCCCGAGGGTCCTTAGAAAAGGCTCTCAGGCGATGAGGGTTTTTCGTTTTAAGCAAATTCAGAAAAGGTTGGTGAGAGGGCGTGGAGCGGGTGAGACTGCTCCTGGTTCTTAAGAACGGGGATGGGGTGGGGGTGCACGAGATCCCTGGACAATGAGGAGGAGAGGTCCGGGTGACAACCAGGCAGTGGGGGGGGGGGGGCTCCAGGAAGATGGGACCCTCTCTGCCACCTGCTTCGTCCTACCTGGCCTCGCTGTCAAGCGCTCACCGTGCCCCTCCCCTAACCTTGTGGGGTCTGCTTCCAGCAGCCCGCCCCGCCCCCACCCCACCCTTGTGCCTGTGACTTTGAGCCATTCCAGCCCCTTCACAGATTCACAATTTGATTCTGATTGGACAGTTCTGATAGGTCCCTCTAGGCCCTGTCGGTCTATCTAGGCCCTGTCCCCCTGGGCCTTGCTCTGTGTATAGGGGGCTCCCCATGGCTGCACCTTCTGCCTCTGGTGGCAGTTCTGCAGAAGGCCCGTCCTCTGAGGACTTGGCTTCATGCTTCACCAGGAGGGCCCACGGGGGCCACCTAAGTCAAACTCTTGATAATTAAGTGAGAACGAGGGGTCCCTGCTGTTTTTGGCAGCTCTGTGATCCGGGACAAGTCCCCGACTTCTCTGAGCCTCAGTTTCCTCACCCACAAAGCTGGGGTCACACCACCCCTCTTTCACTGGCTCTCCCGAGGATGAGAGTGATTACCACGCAGCCTGTGGGGCGTCAGGTGCCCCCGGGGCCACACTCAGGAGGTGCAGCTGAACCTCCCTGCTGCTCAGCTCCCAGGGAGGCAGGGAGGGGTCTGAGCCGGGGCACCCGCCGGAGGGACCTCAGGGCTCTGCGGCCACCTGTCTCCCCTCACTTTCTCCCAGAGAGCTGGCACTGTCGGGAGAGTCCTGGAGATGGAACGAATTTTAACACAAGGACCTGAGGCCTGCCCTGGTTGTCTTCCCCGAATGGGCATTTTCTTAAAAAAAAAAAAAAAAAAATTACCCCACTAGCCCAACCTCAGAGAGTTGGTGGGCTTCGAGGTGTTTTGTGTTCTCTCCCTGTTGTCTCGAGCGCTGCTCCACGCCTTTCCAGGAGCGTTGATAACTGAGTCCATAGCTGTTTGGCTCTAATTTATTGAGCTTGATTGCCTAAACCTAATTAGCATGTTTCAGAGCCCCGAGGAGCTTCTGAGCCTGGGCTGAGATGGGGGGATTGATTGTACAGCTGCCCTGAGCCAAGCAAATTGGGGGTAGGGCGGGGGGGGGGGCGGGGGGGCAGCAGTGCTGAACAAATGTTACTAACAGTGTCACGTGAGTAAAAGTAGCCGCCAAACAGGCAGACAGGGCAAGTTCCTGGTGGTTTGGCCACTCTAAGCCCCATCGCTCAAAAATGGGGACCCTTCTCTCCAAGCCCCAGCCCCCGAAGTGGGAGACCACAAGGGTCTGTGTTGGAGACCCCACCCCGCTCTTGGTAGTGGTGTGACTTGCTTTTCTCTAAGCCTCCATCTCCTTAGCAGAAGCAGGGGACTGATGGCGACCCCGGAGCAGTGGGGGAAGGAAAGGCCTTCTGTAGGAGGTGACCACACTCAGGCTTCTTTGGTCCTGAGGAGGAGGCTCCAAGGCCCAGCGTGGAGGGTCTGCCTGCAGGAGGGTCAGTGGCTGGAGAAAGGGGACGAAGTGGGGCTCCTGCTGGTGGCTGGGCCAAGCGGCTTCCAAAAACAGAGATGTTGGGTGGTCTGATTTATGTCTCCCTGTGCTGTGCCGGATGGCACCCCCTCACTCACCCCAAAAGTGTCCTGAATGTCTGCAGGGGTGTTGGGGGGCAAGGAAGAATCGGGCAGCACCCCGTAGGCCAGGCTGGTGGGGTGAGAGTGGGATGCACAATTTAGGGGAACAAGACAACTGAGGAACAAGCTCACCAGGAATGTGCAGTTGTGCTGAGGTCAAAGTCAGGGGCGCCCTGGTGGACTGCCTGTTGTTTTTTTTTTAATTGAGACATAATTATCATGACACAAAATTCACCAATTCACAGTGTACCAGTCAGTGGGGTTTTAGTATATTCACTACGTTGTGCAACCAGCCATCACCACTATCTAATTCCAGAATGTTTCCATCACCCCATGGAGAAGCCCCATACACACTAGCGGTCACTCCAGTTCCCAGTCTCCCCAACCCCGGGCAACCACTGGTCCAATTGCTGTCTGTGTGCATTTGCCTACTCTGGACGTTTCATGTCCATGGAATCGTCCAGGATTTGGCCTTTGGTGTTTGGCTCCTTTCACTGAGCGTCCTGTTTTCCAGGTTCATCCCCGCCGTAGCGCGCGTCAGGACTTCATTCCTTTTTCTCGCTGAGTAATATTCCATTGTCTGGATCAAGGGCGTCCTGTTCGCCCATGCAGCAGGCGGTGGGCTTCTGGCTGCTGTGCACAGTGCATGTGCTCGTTATCAGGTGCAGACAGCTTTTCAGTTTTCTCGGCTGTATTCCCAGGAGTGGGACTGCTGGGTCCCTTGATAAGTCCATGTTTAACTTTTTGAGGAGCTGTCAAACTGTTTCCACGTGCTGCTTTTATACCCCGCATGCAAGGGAGATGTAAGGACACAGAGATTGGATGAGAGAGCTGTAGTTAGAGAATACAGAGCCAGGAGAGGCTGCCCCAGGGCAGGATAGTCCCGAGCTGGCCAAGAGCTCCTTCATTAACAGACTTAAGCCCAGGTCAGGCTAGAGCCCTGGGGGCGTGACAGGTGGAGAAGCAGTGCCTGCTCCTGTGTGCCCTGGGGGCCAGTCTCTACCCCCCCCCCCCCCGCCGTCACTGGGGGAGGAGGGGCACAAGGTGGGAAAGGGGGCCAACACAGGGCCTGCACTGAGGGACGGCGCCGTCAGCCTTCTCCCTCGTGGCCGTCTGGCCCCCTTCCTGACCATGTAGCCCACAGGCCCAGGCCCCTGTCCTCACCTCTCTGCTGCCTCCTTCCAGGGCCTGTGTCTCCGAGGCTAGTTTCCCCTCCTGGTTGTTCAGGAGAGAAGGAGACACGATGGAGCAGACTCATTTGGATTAGGCAGAACCAGGTGTGGAGCCCTGCCTCCACCCCAGGGGCCTCAGGCCTCCACTCCCCACCCCAGCCCATCTCAGGGTCAGAGTTGGGGATAGACGGCAGCAGGTGTCCCCTCCTTCAGCCCCCCCAGAGCACGGCAGCTCTCCACTCCCCCACCAGGACAGACTTGGCTGTCAGCCTGATGGCTCTTTCTGGGGACCACTTGTGGGTGCACACCCAGCCTTTCCCTGGCGGCTCAGATGGGCTGATGTTAGCTTTTCCTTTTACAGTCTCTGGCATTTTATTTAAAGGAGGTCTCTGAGCAAAATCGTTAGCATATTAAATGTCGGGACCAGACCAGGTGACAGATAACTTGAACTAAAGATTCATGAATGGCATCTCTTGCTCCCAGCAGGTGAGGTTCTGGAGAGAAATATGGTTAAAACGAGGGAGTTCCCCTGAGCCGGCTGAGCTGACTGAATCGTGGGGAGGACGTGGCGGTCTGGGATGATGTGTTACGTCATTTATAGGCACCCGGAACCCCGGCCGGAGCGTTGGACTGTCCTGTGAGGGGATCAGGCAGTTGTAGAGAGGGGCTGAAGGGTGGGGCAGCCTGTCTGAAGATGCCGACAGTCGGGGAGGAAGTTGTGCTCGGGCAGAGGACTCTGGAGGAACTTTCTGGAGGGGAGTGAAGTCTACCCAGGAGTAGATGTTGGCTCTTCTCTGGGCCCGTGCTCTCAGGTACAGTGACCAGCCATCCTGGTTTGCCCAGGACACAGGGAGTTCTTGGGATGCAAGCCTTTGTTCTTAAACCAAGACTGCCCCGGGTTAAAGCTGGCCGGGTTGATGACCCTGAGTGCAGAGGACTGGGCAGCAGTACCCCGTGCGCCCTCCCTAGGGGGCGCTGTCACCCCACTGAGAACAGCTGGCTACTGGGGGTCTCGGACTCCTTTTTTAGCATCTTTCTGCTATGTTTCTCCCTGTGCGCATGGTTCATTTTCCCTTCAACTTTTAAAAAATATAAATATTGTATCTCCCTCTGCTTTATTGAGATATAATCAACACATAATCTGTAAGTTCATGATGATTTGATACATGTATATATTGCAAAATGATTACCACAGTTAGGTTAGTTAATACATCCATCACTGACATCAGTACTTTTTGTAGGGACCCTTCAACTTTTAATCTTGAAAATTCTTAACCCTACAAGAGAAACCACACTAATAGTACAGTAAACACCAGTAAATACCTTTAAAGTCAGCTTTCCCCCTTCTTTTCTTTTTCTATAAACTTTTTTTGTGTGTG
Organism: Lyroderma lyra; assembly: GCA_004026885.1. Lineage (NCBI taxonomy): Eukaryota > Metazoa > Chordata > Mammalia > Chiroptera > Megadermatidae > Lyroderma > Lyroderma lyra. Next base: position 10,388 of record PVJL010005856.1, read on the forward strand.
AAATCTTATTGTGGACTCCTAGAACTATTTTTAAAATTTGATATATTGAAATAAATTACCATCATTGTTCCTTTTTTAAAGTTTTTGCTCCAATTATGCCAAATTTGGCCAGTGAACTCCTTCATGTGGGCTCCTGTGTCCTTTTGACATTCCTCTTTGGTCATTGAGTACATGTTTACTTTCTGTCACAACAACAAGTAACTTACACTTTTCCTGTCTCAGTCCTAGAATTAGCTTTATCTCCAAGGAACCCAGGGTCCTTTCAGTGGGGAATGGTCTTTAGAAACCAAGATCTGGACTCTCGGTGGCTCATCACTTCTGGAGTCATTGCTTCTAGGCCTTTTTAGTGAGAGGAGCTATTAGGAACTGTATGTTTTTAAAACCGTGAGTATACACTGATATGTCCAATTCAAATCTAATAGCACCTTCCCCTACTTTATATTTGTATCTCCCCTCTCCACAGTCAAAACCCTGGTCCCCAACAATAGCAAATATTTACTCATTTATTCTATCCTTCAATACATTAAAAAAAAAATCGTTTCAGAGTTATACTGCCAATACCTCTACCAACAGCAAACCTATGACAGTAAGTTCCAGGTGACTTTGTAGTTCTTTTTGTCATTAGAAAGTATCATATTAAAGCTATACGGTCAGAATGCTATGTCCAAAATTACTTGAATCGATGCTTTTTCTCTGTGTGATTATGTTATACCTAGCACTCTTAGGATGTCAATAAGGTTTATTTGCTTCTATTTATGTCAGATGTAGGGTTAGCTTTTAAAAATCCTTTGGATTTAATTTTATTTTTGGATATATAAAACACTCCAAATCAAAACTATGGAAAAAGGTAAATTCATTGCCGTCTCACTGTCATCCCCATCCCCTTCATCATGTCCCCCTATTTTTATTAGCTACTAGTTTTTGCTCCTGTATTTCTCTATGCAACACTAAGCATACATATGTATGTAGACTCCCCAGTAACTGGAACTCAAGTAACTGGCAAAAAATTTGAGTGCTGGTTGCTTGAGTTCTGGTTAACAGAGACTCTACTTACATTTATCCAGCACCTACAGATCCCCATGGGTGCGGATTAACTGAGAGTCTACTGTGTATTTCCCCCTTTCTTACACAAAATGTACAATCCATTTAATAATCTCTTGTATTTGGTTTGTTTTATTTAATATATACGAGGTCGGACAATTACATTCATGAACTCATCTTAGAAAAAGTGCTACATACCTCACTGCTGAACATCACTATGGTCACCTTCAAAGTACTCTCCCCTTGGGAAGCTGTGCACCGATGCCAGTGCCTAGGCCACCCTGGGCAAAGTGATGACACCTTACCGAGTTGTTTGTACAGTGCTGCCAATGTAAGTGCACAAACTTAATTGTCAGATTTGGGGGATGACCATAGCTCTTATGGCCATTCCAGAAAAAAGAGTTCCAAAATTGCTTCGGAGGGTGGACTGTAGTGATTTTCAGCAGTGAAGTATGTAGCACTTTTTCTAGGATGAGTTTGTGAAATTGGTTGTCGGGTCACATATAGCCTGGAAATTGCTCCATGTCAATTCATGTATTCTCTTCATTCATTTCTATGGCTGCATACAGTTTCCTTAGGTAGATATACCATAGTTTATATTCAACTAGCCTCTGAATTATTATTTGTGTTGTTTCCAGTATTTTGCAGTTATAAATAATCCCACCACTTATATTAATTCATAGTTGTGGGTGAAGTCCTAGATGTGGGCGTGCTGGGTCAGAGCATAGATCCATGTAGTTACGGCGCCCATAGGGTAGTGCTAACTGATGGACTCTCCCCAAAATGGGTTATAAAGGACCTCATCACTTCCTTGGCAGCCATGTCATTGGACCTGTGGGACACAGCCCTGGCACTGGGCACATGCTAACATTAACTCACCTACGTCCTCCAGCCATAGGTGACCTATCACGAACGCCCCTGGAGGATATTGGGAAGTGAGAGGCTCCCTGCAGAGTCCCTCCCATAACTCAGTTCTTCTTTCAGAGTCTTGTCAACAGCCTCCTCAGTGGCTCCATCTCACCCACGCCTTTTCTTTCTCCACAAAAGCCTGCTGTTCCCCCCACTTCCAGCCAATGGCCTTCGTGATTCGTGATTCGTTCGGAAAATAAAGCTTCAGGCTATGCTGTCTTTAAATCTGACTTTCTTGGGAAACCTCAGATGATCTTTTCCAACTGAGTTGAATCTCATAGCCCAGAAAACCTCCCGGTCCGGAGCACACTTTGTACAGGAGGGGAAGAAAAAGGACCCCTTTGTGTCTGCCTGGAGATGGCCCCAGATTGGGACTGGGGCCAGCTGTGTCTGTGCCCAGGGCCCAAGTCCCAGATGGCAAGTCCTCCACCCTGCTGGGGGCGGCTCCACCCCGATTCTGGGAAGCTGGGGCCCTGTGGGCGTGGAGAGACGAAAGTCCGTCACACTGGACAGACGGATGTGATGTATGCATGGGAACGAGTTCTGCAGGGACCGCTGTCAGAATGTCAGCAGTGGTATCTCTGGGTGGTGTGTTCCCAGGAGATTTTCATTTTCTTTTTTATGTTTATTGTTATTTTCTGTCATTACTTGAAGACGATCATGTTTCATCGGTGTCACTGAAAATATTTTATTTTAAAATATTAGCTAAAAGGTCACTGACTTCTCCTGGCCCACATGTGCCTTGAGAGAGAAAAAAAATAGATCCATTTAGAAGCCACAAGTTTCTACCATGCATCAGTTCAAGTTGAATTGCTAAGTTGCTAATGTCATCCCCTCCCCACATGGCTGCCAAGGAAGTGATGAGGTCCTTTATAACCCATTTTGGGGGGAGTCCATCAGTTAGCAAATTTCTTTGCTGACCAATAACTTGAAACAGTTATTGAATTATTCCTATGCCTCAGTTTCCTCATCTGTAATAAGATAATACTAGCAGTAGCTTCTTCCAGGGATGTTGGGAGATGAAGTGAATTAAAAGTAACCCACGATGATCCATAATGAGTTATATACTCCATGGAGAGGGCCTAGAGACATGCCTGGCATCTAGTAAGTGCTCAGTGAACATTAGCTTTTGATGTTGGCACTTTATACCTGGACCAGCCCAGCCACAATTCACCGGAAATTGTACTTTCTTCTGCCCCCAGAGACTGATCTCCTTCAGGCTAGGCGCCATGTTTTCCCACTGTTATATTTATCCCCTGGCCTGGTACATAATTACGCCCTTAATACATGCTTTTTTATTGCATAAAGAAGTGAATGAATAGATGAACTCCAACCATCTAGATCTGTGAACCCCTCAAAATGGTTTGCAAAATCTGAGCATTTATCAGATTCCCAAAGAGGCACATGACGCAGAACAGGCCGAGAGGTGGCCACAGGCTTTGGAACAGGAGTAGGGTAACCCTTACCCTGCAAGGAGTGCACTGGTGCCTTGGCGAGTGAGCTCGGGGACAAGCTGCTGTGCTGAACTCACTGGGGGCACCATGGAGGGCCCTTGGTGGGGACTGACCTTTCGTGCCCAGATGCGAAATTTCGTGGCCCCAGCACAGAGCTGCATGTGTTTGCTCTAATGAAGTATTTGCTGGAGCTTGTTTGCCTTCTGATCTCATGCACACACCAGCCAGTTTGCTTTGAGAGCTTCAGTCTCAAGAAACAGCAATGCAATTTAGGAACCACATGGTGAGCATCGGGGTACAGTGGAGGCAGGCTGTGGCTCCCCACCCTTCCCAGGAGGTGAGGGGCTATCTCCTCAAAGCATTTAGAGAAAGAGAGAGGTAGAAAAAGCATGATACAGCTTTAAAGGGAATCTAGAAAGGACAAAAGCCTTCACTTAGCACAACTTTGACTTTTCTGCATGCCAGGATCTGTCCATGTGCAGGCATAGTGTTAGTGGTTACACTCAGGCATACATAGCTTTCTGCTGCTGCTTTTCACTTAATATTCTATTGTGACATTTCCCCCTGTTGCTACACCACCTTCATATCTACATTCGTAATTTTGTTCAGTTGTACTTCTTGCATGAAGTAACATTTAAAAATTACATGGATATCGTTGTTTTCTTTTGACCTAGAATAATTTCTAAGAGAAGGATTAAGTGATCAAAGTGTTTTGAATTACCACATGACTTTCCAAAGTGTGAAACTGCTTAGTTTGTGATGGCACTGTCTATGTCTATATGAAAGTATAGATTTTAACACGATCTCGTCATCGTTAGATGCTATGTTGTTTCGTGGTTTTATAATTTACCCCATGTTTAGTGTTTCACTGTAGGCACGCATGTGTAAATTACTGACAAGATTAATACCTTTTTAGGTGCTTGTTTAACTGTTTATTCTCTTCTTGGAGATATTTCTCCATGACTTTTTGCGTATTTAGTTCTGGACTTTGAGAGACACACATGGGCACACACACTCATGTGCCTGTTCGATCACATGTAATGCCACCCATTTCCTCATCTATTTTCCTTCTTACCCTCAATTTGCTTTGTTTCTAAAAAACAGAAACTTAACTTTTTAAAGTTCAATATTGTGATTAGGAAAAGAAAGGATGTCTCTTCTTCAACCATAGAATGTTCTGAAGGCATTAGACAAAATAGGAAATGAAGGAAATGACAAACCTTTGGGGGGCGTAAGAGCAATAATTCCCTCTTACCTTGACCCAGACTAAGCACTTCCTATCCTCCTGGGGAGCCAGGGGTCCGGGGTGGTGTGCTTTCTCCCTGCGCTGCAGGTGAAGACCCTCTGGTGCGGGCTCGTTGTGGGGGGAGCCTGCTTCCTGCCCTCTCTCCCACCTCCCTGCCAGCGCGGGAAGGCCTCTGGGGGACAGTTTTGAGAAATTTCCTGGCTGTGTAGCCACTGGTGACTAGATTGCATGTCGCGGGCCCCTGTGTGTGTGTGTGTGCGGGGGGGGGGGGGGGGGGGGGGGGGTGCAGAGCGAGCCCGGCTCGTGGGCCTGCTGTGTGGCTCCTGTCCTGTGCACGAGCCCTGCTTTCTTGGAAAGGAGAACTATAGTGACCTGAGTCATGTGCTTGGCGTATTGTCCAGCTTAACGTAAGCAAACACAGAAAGGGCCTGGTGATGAGGGTGAAGAGCTCGGCGTTAGTCATTCTTGACCGCGGAGCACCCGTTTTCTGTCGCGGTGTGCCCGCCCTGGCCAAGCCTTGTACACGCATGCCTCATTTCACCTGCGCAGCAGCACAGGGAGGTGGTGCTGTCATTATTCCTGTTTCACAGATGAGGAAAGAAGGCTTGGAGTGATGAAGATCACAAATTAAGAAGTGACAAAGCTGGGATTTCGCTCCAGATCTCTGACCGGCAGGGTGAGGCCGGAGGAATAAGTCTAATTTTTACCCACGTTGTACACATGGGGAGACTGGGCATCAGAGAGGCTTGTTGACCTGCCTAAGGCCACACAGCAACTAGGTGGCAGAGCCTGGTCTCGGGGGCAGGGACTCTGAGACCAGGTCTGATGCTTGTCCCGCTACTGATGTAGTGATAATCATTGTTAGCAAAGTGCACAGCATGTGCCAGGTGTCCTTCTGGGGCCCTCCTGGTCCTTCACGACCTAGGAGGAGGTCCTGGGGAGGGGCTGGATGGGACTCAGTGTTGCCCGAGCCTGAAGCCTCTGCTCTGGCCACTCCAGCCCCGCTGACCGTAGGTTTGCCTGCAGGACCCTGGGACATGTGCCAGCATGCTGGCATGGGCTGGAGGACAATAGGGTGTCTTTGTCCTCGCTCCGCTGCCCCCCCAAATTGGTCCTCTTACACGTGGCCGACACACTTTGGCCAGCTGACTAGGGAAGGCTGAGAAGTTTTATTTATTTTCTAAATTTGCAGAATTTCCCAGGAGAGGCTGATGAGGGAAAAAACCTCTTACTGGGAAATGTGTGCACTCTTTCGTAAAGCTTCTGCCTCACCCGGGCAAGCTGGGGTTAGGAGTAACAGGCAATTGTGGTGGCCAGCATTGATGGAAAACCCCCTTTATTGAAGGAACTGGGTTAAGCATTATCTACTGTAATGCCTCCATGCCTCTAACATGTGGGTTTTATCAACCCGCCATTACAAGTGAATCAGAGAGGGCAAGTGAGTTACCCTTGGCCACACAGCTAGAAGGGGATTCAAACCCAAGTATAGTGTAATCCAATCTCCACACCCACACCCCTTAGCCCCTCTACTCCCTGCCCACTGCCCTCCGGGGCCCTGCTTCCTGGTAGAGGAGACAGAGGGTAAGTGAGGCCCAGAGCCTTCCCCTTAGGCATTTTGCCTGCCCGGGTACTGGCCGAGATCTGCCTTGAGTTTCGGTCCTGCCTGTCTGTTTTTGTCCTGCCCACTGAGGCTGGGAGCTCCTCGAGGGCTGGGTCCACATCTGGCTGGACCTTATGTCCCAGCAGTGAGAGGCCTGCACATGCATGTCTAACCGCATGGGAGAACGAGGGCGTGAGGGTGAGAGTGGATAACCACGTGTCTTGGCTGACCTGGAATGGATGGCTCTAGAAATGGGGTACCTTTAGCGTACACTTTAGGTATAAAAGAAAGAGGGCGTGGGCCCAGCTCCTTGATGTGTTTTAGAGCTCCCACGTCACCTCCGGGTGGGTGAGCTGGCCCAGCCCTGGGCGACTCCTGGCTCTGGCCCCTCTAGCTCCAAGATTTCCAGTGAGTGACTGGACCTCACCACCCTCAATGCCCCCATCTGAAATACAGGCCAGGCTTAGTTCGTACTGCTTCCAGGGATGGGGGTGGGGGCTGTGAAAATTAAATGAGAATATTTACACATCAAGTGTGACAGCTATAGTGCTTTCTTCCTGGGAGAGTGCATTGCACTTAGAGTTGATTTTTAAAAAGTAAGTAACTTGAGTGAGGGGTCCCTGAAGGGTCAGTAGGTCACTCCCTTTACTTTTGTGGATGCTTAAAAACGTTCACAATAAGACATTTTAAAAAGAAGTGATAGAAATTTAAGGTGCTGGTTTTGCTTAAGACAGAAGTCCTGCAGGTGTATCGTGGGACAGCATGCAGGGTGCAAATGCAATTTTAAAATAAAACACAAGCCTTGAAGGGAACAAGTGGCTTAAAGTAGCCCCTTTAGCATGGCGGCCCCAGGCCCAGGCTGCGCACGCGGCGCCCACTGGCCGCCAGTGTCCGCCGGGAACGCCTTCCGCCCCAGGCTGTGTGATTCAGGAGCGTGCAGAGTGTGAGCGTGCTTTGGAAACTGTCGTCCCACCTCCGCTTCGATGGTGGTTCACTCATTCCACATGCTTCTCGAAGCCCCGCTGTGTGCCAGGTACTGGGCCAAGCCGTGGGACACATCCCGGAGCAACTCTCCCTGGCGGGCGGGACAGACCTGGGCACGGTCCTGAGCTCAGACTGCCCGGGTGCAGATTCTGCCTCTGCCACTCACACCTTGGGTGAACGTGTGGCGGGTCTCAGTTTCCCCGTCTGTGACATGGGGACAGTAATGACATCGGTTCCTTATTCTGCATGACCGTGAAGACCGAGTGGGACAAGATACAAAGTGCCCCGAGCAAGATCCTGCACCCGGCAAATGCTTAATAAATACCCATCGATGCTGCTGCCCACGAGGAGGTTACAGGCTCATGGGAGGCTCCAAAGCGAGCAAATTAGCCACAGGACTTGGAAGTGTGTGTCCTGGAGAAATGGGGGCGGCGCCAGGGAGGGCCTGTCTGAGGAGCTGGCTTTTAGGCTGAGTCAGTTGGATGATATAAAGCAGGGGTGGGGGTGGGGACAGAGGTCAGCAGAGGGTGAGGAGGGAAGAGCCAGGCTCCCTGAGGGATCCCAGCAGGCAGAGCCGCAGCAAGGTCCTGGGCACAGCTGGTCAGGTTGTGACCGAGTTAGCCCCGGGGGCGCTTTAGGCATTGCAGATCTGTGTATATATATAAAATTTGGGTTTTTTGGCCTCCATTTTCTGGCAGATGAAATGGGTGTATTATTCCCACTAAGTCAGGATGTTCTGCTGGCTTCCAGCAACTGGAAGCCAAGTGTCTTGCGGAAGAGGCCCCTTATTCTGATTGTTGTAAATTCGTCCTGAGGGCCCGCGGAGGCCTAGGAGTGGGGGGCATGGGCCAGGGAGTGACAGGGACGAGCTGGCAGGGTGGAGGGGCCACATCCCGGAGGCTGCCTGCAGTGTGGGGGCCCCGTCGGCCTGGGAAGCAGGTGGGCATCGCCTCGCAGCTCCGGGGGCAGGTCTTTGGCCGGGGGTGAGAGAGGAAAAGTGGACCCATCTTGCATGCTTCCCAGCCACCCCCCCAGGCGGCTCCAGGAGGCTGGACAGGAGGGGGCGCTGGTGAGTGCGGAAGGCGGTGGTCTGGGCCAGGGGCGACGCGGTGGTGCCAGAGGAGGGCAGTGATGCTCCTCACTCGCTGGTTGCTGAGGAAACAGGCCCAGGGAAAGTAAAAACCAAAGGAGAGGTGGAGAGATGGGACTTGGAAGCTGTGTTGTAGCCGCGGGCCGTTTTAGTTCCGGGTCCCCAGAAGTCCTTGAAGTCTTCCCACTTCTCCATCTCCATCTCCTCCCTTAGGTCAGGATGCCCGCGCTGAATTCCTAGAGGGGCGGGAGTGTTGTCTTGACTGGGAATCCATCACAAGCACAAGGCCTGGGGTTTCATAATAAAGGGAATAAGAATAAGCAAACCTCCGCGGCTGGGACTGGAGGGAGGCGAGGTGGAGGGCCAGCCTGGTGGCAGGGGCTGGGCCTGGGGGGAGGCGAGGCGGAGGGCCAGGCTGGGTGCGGGGGCTCCTGTCAGTCCAGCTGCCCTCGGGGAGCGCTGGCTCTGAGCCTGGCACTGCTAGAGCACTCCACTGCCCTGTCTTGTTGATCTTAACAGCTACCCTGTGAGGTGGGTGACACCACTATCCCCGCTTTACAAGGGCGAGGCAGAGACTCTGGGGGTCCAGGGTCACCCATGCTTGCGTGATGCCAGAGCCCTCTCCTGCCCCTGCCATTCACGAGCTGCTTCCTGACACGTCCTCCTGTGTCCGGGGTGCCCGGCGGAAAAACTGTCATTTTTATTCACTTGCCTTGGAGTTTGGGTCTTAATCTGGGGTCCTCAGGTTCTCAGCTGGGCTGCAGGGTGCTGACGCCCTGGAACTGTGCAGTGGGGGGCGGGGCGGGCATATAATTTTGTGCGTGGTTTTCCGGAGAAGAGTCACAGCTCTGTTTCCCTGAGGGGTTTGTGAAATTCTTTCCCCCCAAATAAAGTTAGAGTATCGCTGGCCAAGAGGATACATTTTGTTTTGTTTCTTACCCATTTAGAACAGTGCCTGGTACATACTAAAACCTCAGTAAATACCCGTGGAAGGAGTAAGTGAATCTCACAATGAAGGGCCTCACCCACTTGTTCTTTCTACGTCTATGGCTTCCAGAACCTAAGGACAGGTTTTTCCCATGGTTTCTTAGGAAGGATTTAAAGTTTCCCTCAGGTAACTTCCCCTTCACAGGTGACACAACTGAAGCACAGAGACAGGCTCCCAAGGCTGAGCTTAGGAACCTGGTGACCCTAAGACGGTGCTACCTGTGTCTCCTCCAGACAAATACTGTGACAGTGGGCCTGTCACCATGAAGAAAACACAAAACTGTACAGACCAAGAGGGCACACCAGCCTGCCTGCGTCTAGGACACACACACGTTAGGCAGCTCCAGGACTGCGAGCAACCAGGCAGCGCCGCGGTAAGGGGACATTTGATGTGTCAAGGGCTTTTTCTGGCATTTGAGGCTGCAGGCGGCTGGATGTACTCAGGTTCGTCTTGCATAGTGCAGAATTCTCTCTGCCCCGACAGAATTCCAGAAAGTCAGAGAGAAGGGATTCTGGAAGTCAAGACGTCATAACATGAATGCCATGGTCTGCACTCCCCACACTGCTGGTCACCTCTGTACCCATGTCCACAGAGCTAGAAGGGGCCTCGGTCCCTGCCTTCTCCAGGGTCGGAGTTGTCACCATCAACCACAGTGAGGATGAGCCCTCTCCCCCTGGCCCTTGGGCAGAGGGCCACACTGAATTTTGAGCTGAGCTGGGAGGCGGGGGGCTGGTGTTTAACCCCGTTTCTGTCATCGATCGTGTGACTCTGAACAAGATTTAGCTTTTCTGGGCCCATTTCCACTCCATTATTTGTTTCCTCGACCATTCATTCATTTCTTCAACAAATATTTGTCGGGCCCCCCCTGTGCGCTGGGGAAGATGACAAGCAGTTTTTCTCTGCAGCGGGAAACCTTTGGGCTCTGATGGTCTACAGTTCGTTGCCGCCCTGGCGGAAGCTCTCCTGGCCACGCGATCCTTCCCCTTTTCCATCTCTGAGCCTTTGCTCGCTCCTCCTTGAGGTCTGGCTTCCAGAACGTCCCATCGCACAAGGACCCAGGAGCTTGCAGGGCCGGGGTTGGAGCCATTCTTAGAACACTGCAGAGAGAGTTGCCATAGGCGTTTGCTCTGCTGTTGGAAATACACACAAAACCTATTTGGATAACCCTGCATTACCTGAGCAGGTATTTCTAAAGTTTACATTGCAGGCTGCAGTGATGTGCTGTTTTGAGAAATAATTCCCTCCGGGCGCTGACTTTTCCCTGGAGGAGTCACGTGGCAGCTCCTCTTATTAGATACGTGAAGTGCGTTTTTGGAATGTTTACAGAGAGGCCGATTCACACCAGATGGGGTGGAAATCCAAGGGAAAAGGATGTATAAACTGGACACCATGATTCATTCTGAGGCTAGATATTTACAATGTAGTCAAGGTCAGAGGTCAGGGGAGCAGAAAAGAGACCTGATCTCCGTCTGGCTGCTGCTGTGGAAGAGATGAAAGGCAGCAAAGGAGGGAGCCTTTCCCAGACGGTGAGTGACAGCAGGAGGACCTGGCCTTGAATCCCAGCCCTGCACTAAAGGCCTGAGGAAGCTGGGGCAGGGCCACAACCTTCCTGTGCTTCCATTTCTTCTGTAAAGTGGCGAGCACCTCCATGAGAATGAGGTGAGACCCAGGCGAAAGTGTGCTCACCAGGGCAGTTCTTAATTATCATGGTGATTATTAGAGCCATGAGGGCAGACCCAGGGCAGAGCGCACATTGACTCTCATGCTCCCTGAAAATGGAGACTGTCTGCTTGCTGCCCGCAGCACGGGGCCCGCATGTCACCGCCCATCTTCCTCCTGTGCCCTCATGTCACTGTGGCCGAAGGTCCATGGAGAGGGCAGAGGGCGCCCATGGTCTTCCCACTGTGGCCGGCAGGAGGGTGGGGGCTGCAGGGTTCCTGCTGGTTCTGACAGGGTGCCAAGGCCAGTGTCTTGATGCTGGAGGTCAGGACCCTGATGGGGAGGGACTGGGTGCTTCTGAAGTGGGACGCCCCGGGCAGAACGGGGAGCAGGACCGGGAAAGGAGTATTCTAAACATCTATCCCAATGTTAGGTGTTAGAAATCCCAGCAATTAGGTGGGGTGGGTGGGAGGGGTTGAGAGAAGTCACGGGGGAGAAATGGAGCTGTGGAGGCGGGCAGATCCGGTTCACAAAGGATGGACTGAGGGGCTAGGAGTCTAGCTGACCAGACGTCCCATTTTAAACAGGACAAAAAAGTTACTGCCCCATTTCACACAGTACGTCTGGTCAGCCTGGTCTCACTGGGCTAAATTCAAGGTGTCAGCAGGCTGACCCTACGTACTGTTTGGAATGGGACATTTAAAATGGTACCCCTGGTCAGCCTAGGTAGGACAGAAGCGGGGAGACACGCGTGGGGGCCCTGCAGACGTGTAGGAAGTGAGAGGTGAGGGCAGTGGACGAGACAGTGGCAGTGAGGATGGGGAGGCGATTTCTGGGGTCAACTGGGCCACCCTTGACTTGGACATTGACTGAACTTGGATGAAGATGGAGGGAGGAGTGAAAGCTGCTGCTCAAGTGACTGCTGGGTGGTATCGGCTTTACTGAGACCTGCAACCAGGAGGAAGGGCCAGAGAGGATGAGCTGGGCCTTGTTCAGTGTCAAGGGCTAGGGGCCCCCTGGGGAGACTCCCAGGAGGTCTGGACCCCTGAGGGAAGATCCAGCCCTGGGAGTGGAGGTGGGCTTCTCTGCAGGTAGACAGAGGAGCCTCCTGAGTGCCAGGCTGCCTGGGCAACAGAAATGGTGGTGGGAAGAGACAATTGAAGAGAGGCATGCGGGTATGTAGAATATGTTGGGATCCTGGGGGTGTGACATGTGTCCTAGGTTTCCCTGGGCTGGCGGCCTTGGACTGGGGCCCTGCAGAATGCCTGGATGTGGGCAGATAAGGAGGGAAGTGAAGGGGGTGCCCATGGCAGCTTGTAACCATAGCCGAGGGAGGCTGGTGGAGGGAAGGCTTCTTGAGAGAGAGACTGCAGAGAGCATGGTTGGGGCTCACTGTGATCTGAAGTGCTGACTATGGCACTGAGGACAGGGCTCTGTCCTGCAGGGGAGGGACGCCTGGCATGGTTTCGAGCACAAGAGAGACTGAATCAGAGCTGTGTTTACTAGAAAGCTCTTTTTGGCCTCACTACCCAGGTGTGTGTCCATGTGACGCTGGTGATCAGTGGACGGAGTGCTGGTGGCTATCCCTGCCTTCCTGTGTTCCAATCCGTGCAGCCTCTGTCTGGCCAGTTTCACTCAGTGGGGATCTATGAGCAGAACTGGACACACAGCTGAAGGGTTGATGTAGGGTCTGGTTGCCCCTTCCCTTCTCCATCCTGAGCCTGCTCAGCCTGGCTGTCCCCCGGAAACCTGCCTCAACCCTTCTCCTGCCTGCATTCGGCTGCCACATGCTCCTGGCCTCCAGGCCATCTCTTGGGTCTGCCTCTGAGGTGCTAGGGTGTTGTCTCAGCAAGCAAGCAGCCTTGGTAGGGAAAGGGCACTTTGTGGGAAAACACTGTTCTTCACTCTGGGAGTGTCCCTTGCCACGTGTCCCCACTGCCCACTGCCCTGCACAAGCGGCCATTGTCCACTGTTAAAAACGTGCCTTTGATTTAATCATATGTAATACTTTTTGGACTGCTTACCATGTGCCAGACCCCCAGGCAGAGCATGTTACATGTATTGTCACATCTAATCCTCTTCAGTCTTACAATGTAGCACTCCTGTTGTACCCACTTCACAGATGAGATACCGAGGCTCAGAGAGATTAAGTAACTTGCCTGTGGTCTCACATATAGCCATAGGCTGTACATTGGGGATTTTTAATGCAGGCAGGTGGAGGACAAGTTCATGCTTTTGACTCATCACCTTACGATCACTTGCTGAGCAGAGCCTGTTCTCTGGGCTCTGCCTGCAGCCCTCTGCCCAGCCCCTCCTCTGTAACCAGCTGCAATGAAGCCTCCATTAGGTGCCCTTTGGGAGCTGTGGCTCATCTCAGGGCATGAGGGAGAGCTGGTGGGTGTGACCCGCGTGGGGATCCAAGCTTGGCCACTTTCTCGCTGTGTGAGTTCTGAGGCTCATCACTTATCCCCCTCACACCTCGATTTTCTTATCTGCAAAAAAATGCGGACCACTAGTCCCCACCTCTTCCTTTTATGCAAAGTAAATGCCATAAAGCTCTTAAGCACTTAGCAAAATGCCAGCACACTGGAAGGACCCAGTAACTGTCCCTGGTCATGGATTCTTATCATTACCCTCATTGTGGCATCTTTGCTCAGCAGATCCAGAAGCCACCTGCCTGGGACCAAACAAGTGCCAGTGGCCCGTGCATGTGTGTGTGTTGGAGCCCTAGGACTGGAAGGATGAATCACTGACTGTCAAAGCTCTGATTATTAATGTTGTTATTCCCAGACTTTTAACAAGGGCCCGGGTGGGAGCCCATATATGGAAGGCGCGAGGCAGCCTCCCCCGAAAGCGCCTCCGGGGGCCCGAGTTGCCATGGAGTCCCACGGGCGCCCTGGAGGCGGCCGCCCGCGGCGGAGCGCAGAGCACGGTCCCCGCGCAGGCCCCGGGTCTGCAGCCTGAATCCTGGCCGCGCCGCGCTCCTCCTCTACGCGGGCCCCTGACCGCTCCTTTGGGACCCTGGGGCAGTGGGGGGAGAAATAAACTGGTTGGGACTGGGGCGAGCTTCCTCAGGGGGGCGGGGTGTGCGTGCGGTGCCTGCTGCGGGGATTCGGCCCCAAAGAGCGGACGCGAAGCGGGCCGAGGGGGCCTGAGTCGAGCCTCACCGCCCGCCGAGCTGTGCGCCCTGCGCGCGCCCGCACCCGGCCAGCCACCCACGGACTCCCGGCCAGCTCCGCCGCTGCCGCTCAGCGGCGAGCCCCGGAGAGGAGGAGCCGGGCCGCGGAGGGACGGGTCGGGCGGGCCCTGCAACGCGCCCACCTTCCCCAGCCTTTCGAGGCCTTTTCCAGGCGGCGCGGCTCGGCGGGGCGGGGCGCGGGGCGGAGCCCGGGCTGCGGCGGAGGCCGCGTCAGAGCGGTGCTCCAGCAGCCGGGAGGCTCAGACCCGGCCTGAGCGCCGCTGAGGACGCGGACAGGGACCTGCACAGGCACGGGCGCTGCTCTGGAGGCTGCTCTCGCGGGGCCAGGGCTGCGCGACCATGGCGGACAAGGAGGCTGGCGGCAGCGACACGGGGCCTCGAGGTGAGCGCAGATCGCAGGTCCTGCGGCTGCGGCGGGGCGGGCCGGGGAGGGATGAGGCGCGCTCTGTCCGGTGCCCCGCCGCTGCCTAGCGGGCCGTGGAAAAGTGGGTACCCCATCCTGCCCAATCAGTGCGGCCGGAGTCAGCGCCACGGTGGGGCCAGGACTCCAGGGGGCCCGAGGCGGCCCACCGGTCACGTGCTCCGGTCCAGGCCGGGGTGCGGACACTGCGGCGTGGACCGGAGTCTCCGCCCGGGCACCCTGACCGTCCCGGCCGCGGGGTGGCGCCTCTTGCAGGGTGGGGTGCAAGTCGGTGAGAACCGCCCCCCATGTCCATCCCCTGCGCTCTGTGCTCGGACGCCCGCGTCTGCCCGCTAAAGGGCTGGCCGCGGGGTGGCCCCTTATCCCCAGGGGCTCATTTCTGTGACTCAGCGAGGCGGAGGAGGGAGCCTGAGGGAAATCCAAGATTTGGACGCGTCCCCTCCCTCGCCCCGCGGAGATCGGTCCCACACGTCCCGAGTGGAGGCTGCAGCTCCGGCCAGAACTGTATCCCACTCCCCTCCACGCCTATCCTCAGGGATTCTCTGGGCTGAGGAGGGGCGCCGCGGCGGGAACTCGGCCGTGCCCTCCCTGCCCCGGCGAGGGTAGCGGGGAAGGCAGCACCCAGTGCGCAGGACGGATGCTCGCATTTCGCAAAGGTGCCAGGGCGGCTTTCTTTGGCGAGCGTGGTCAGAGCTCGGATGGGGCGGGGGAAGGCTAAGGAGCGGTGAGCGAAAGAGGAGCAGCAGCTCTTGGAGCCCTGGGCTATACATCATGGCTTAGCCAGAGGAGCGGGCGTGCTGGCCAGGATGGTGGGTCCCGAGTGGGGAAAGTTGGGTGCTTGGAGGCGCCGTGTGTCCGTGACCTGCAGGGCGGAGGCAGCAGCTAGAGGCAAGCGTGGCCCCGCGGCTTCCCCCGGAGCAACAATTCAAGCGGCCTAACAAGGTTGCAATTAAAATGCCTGGGAAATTCATCTAGGAAAGGAGCGCTGGGCTCTGTGGGGATCCCAAAGCGGGGGAAACTGAGTCCGGTGGCTGCACAGCCACCAGGGGCTATGTGATCGCAGACGGTGTCTGTGGCCCGGTCCCCGCCCTTCCCTGAGTCCCAGAGGCACCTGCCCCCTCTCCAGCCCATTGTTCCTGCGGATCTGGGAGGTGCCTCCCCACGAGGCACTGCAGTGGTGGGGGAGTGCGGGCGGTGGGGGAGCTTCTGGTTTGGCTCACTTCTGGCGGCAACCTTGGAGAGCCCAGGAGGTGCTTGAACACACGTCCCACATCGGCCCTTCCCCGGGTGGCACACACCAGCGGCTGTCTTTGTTTGAACATCAGTCAGCACCTGCACTGATTCGTTTTTCCACCCTCTTCTTTTAAATTGGGAAAAGAAAAAAGGGAGGAGTGGCTGGATGGCCAGGAGTTGCTACAGCTATAAGTTAGTGAACGGGTTTCTTGCCTCTCATGTTGGGATAAATGGTGAGGATCAAATGCAGGGTTGGGCATAGGATTAGTCACATCTAAAGAGTGAGCAGGGATGTGCACCCCCACATATGCCATTTTATCTTGTAAGACTGAAGTCAGCACCCCTACTCTGCACACGCACACACACACGCACACACACACACACGCACACACACGCATGCACAGACACGCACATGCATGCACACACGTGCGCACGCACATACACGCACACGTACGTGTGCACGCACACACGAATGCACACGCACGCACACTCGCACGCACAGACACGCACACGCACGTACACGCACGTGCGCACACACATCTGCACACAAGCACGCACACACACACACACGCACGCATGCTCACACACGCACGCATGCACACCTGCACGCGCGCACACACACACAGGGCACTCACTGTGTGGTTGTCCTCAGGGCTGGGAAAGCTGGCCGTCCAGGATGAGTACACATGCTGGGTGTGGCGGACCATCTGCCACTGCTGTCCTGCGACTGTTCTAGAGCGTTTCTTTACTGCCAGTGATCTGCGGTTCAAGGTGGCCTGTGAGAAGTCCTAGCACAGGGACTTGGGACACAGCAGGCTCTCCCTGCCAACTCACTGCTTCTCTTTGGACTCTCACCCCTTCACCTATGAAATGAGAGGTATAAATGACAGTATCTCATAGGAATGGAGCCTGCTCACCACCTCCTACATCTGCTTCTAAGGTTTCCTCATTGTGTATTCTGTGCTGGATAAATGAACATTGCTGTATATATATATAAATCTCACAACAATGAGCATTCCCCTTTTACTGGGTAGGAAATCTAAACACATGCTGAATGACCTATCCAAGGTCACACATCTAGGAAGTATTGATTTAGACCCTGCTGTCTGACTCCAGGGCTCCAGCCCTTTACCACCCTCCTGTGTAACTCCCGTGAGAGTGACCAGTGACTCCCATTCTATCAGGGACATAACAATGCTTGTTATTCCTGGGCTTATTTCAAGGATGCACGTGGTGCAAAACAATGAGCACTGTAGGTATCAGACCATTGTTGGGACTTGTGAGCTGTCAGAGTCCTCAGTGTTGGGGGGTTCTGGAAGGGCTGGCCATCAAATTCTGCCCAGTGGATCAAGTGTAGGTGGGGTGGGGAGTGTGTGAAAGTGCCCCTGAAACAAGAATGGTGGAATGTTGATGGTGGTTGAAGCTGGTTTGTGTGTACAAGGCAGTTCATGGTTATTGCATTTGCTTTGTATATGCTTGCAAATTTCCTTAATAGAACCTTTCAATTAATTAATTTTCAGGACCACCCTGTGATCTCTGGAGCTTTGAATAGCAAAGGCTGAGATGACTTTTAGTCCTGCCCCATCGAGACTTGAGTTGGTTGACGCATAGAGACTGGGGGTGGGTGGGGGTGCTTCAGGTTTGATTAGCTCCTATGGTGAGCAAGCTAGGCTAGGTGGAAACCTAGTAATGTGTTTCAGGGTCAGGGGAGTGGGTAAGGAGAAGAACAGTGGGCAGGGGTGTGGTTACCTGGGTTGGGGTGCCTCTGAAGGCATTGCTTTGGACTTTGGAGATGGGATTCTTACCATCCTGGCAGTTAATCATAAAAATAAACATCTTAGACATTGACATTATAGAGCACTTAGTTTATGTTGAAGCCTGTATCTCAGCTCTGAACACATTTGTTACTGAATGAATGACTCACTAGGGGGGCCCTGTTACCCCACATTTCACCAAAGAGAAAGCTGCCAGGTCAGCGTGACCCAGCTGGAAATGGGCTGAGTGAGGGTCAGGAGGTGGTTAGGCTGTACAGCCTCTCCCAGCACATGCTTAGCATGTCGTGGGCCCTCGAGGAATTTTACGGAGTGCCTGACTGAATGGGTGACTAACCGAGTGTAGCTGCCCCACTTGCCTATGGCCCTCCAGCAACTGATGGAAGAGGAGCTGGTTGTTGCTTCTTGAGCCAAGCAGAAGTGGGGATGCTTTGAGAATCAATGGTTAGGACTCTGGCTATGGGATCCACTTTCGTATCCAAACCTGTCTCTGCAGCTGTGTCCCCTGCTGCTGTCTGGTCCCTGTGAACCCCAAGTGCGTGCTTCCCACACTACGTCTTGTGTTTCCCAGAGCCCTGTCATCTCCTTTGGTCCTCACGCAGTTCCCCATACCAGGTTCGTCCTTTCCCTAGCAAACTCCCACTCGGCCTTCAAAACTCAGTTCATCGCTTCTCAGGAAGTGTCCCTGGACTCATCCACCTGAGTAAGATCCCGCCTGTGTGGTCCCAAAGCCGTCGGCACTAACCAAATTGGCAACTCACTTGTGTTCTTTGAGTGCGTGGTGTTCCAGTTTTACATGCGTGTGTCACATTGACTCCTCCACCCGCTCTATGAGGTTGGTGTTATTGTTACTCCATTCTGCCGAGGAGGCAGTTGAGGCCTTTGAGAAATTTGGTAACTTGCCCAGCTGAAGAATCAAATCACCCAGCCCGTGAATGCTGGAGTTGGTGTGTGAATCTGTCATGGAGCCTAAAAGCTTCTGCTTTTTCTCTTGATGACTTTTTTTACCCCAGCAAGGGCAGGGACTCTGTCTTTCATTGCCATACTCAGTAAGGGCACATAGTAGGTGCCCGATAAATATCCTGCTGTGTGCAGAGTGAATATCAGTCAGGAAGCCATGAGGGAGCACAGCAGTGGGGAATGGGATCTGCATCCTGCCCACCCCACAGTGGAGGGGTGCTTCTGGAAGCACGGATGCTCAGGAGTGGGCGGGAGCAGGAGGGGGCACGGGCACGGCCCAGTCAGTCCCTGAAGAGACACAGCTCATTCCAACGAGGCTTTGAGAGATGACTCAATCTTGCAAGGGTGAAATGCGCCCTCATGGCGTAACTAGGCCTCCTTAGAAAGGGAGACAGCTTCTTTATGATCACTGTGCATAATCAGAAGGGCAGGGAGGGACCAGGGGCCTTAATGAATGAACAGTATGTGGTGGAGAGGGAGCACCTCCCAGCTGAAGGCACCTTGGTTCTGGGCGTCCCTGGGAGAGGAGGGAGAGCCAAAGAGCCGACCCAGAAGTGCGGGCTCAGAAATGAACCGGCCCACCACCCCGCCCCCCACAGTAGCGCAGCAGGCAGAGGCACAACGGGGCCTTGGAGCCCAGAGACGGCATGCTGGCTCCAGTTAAGCTTTCCTTTCCTGCTGTGAAAGGGGTGCGTGATGCCTGCTTAGGTGTGTTGTGGGAACAGTGGAGAGAATGGATGGGCAGGAAACGTTTTTTTTAAAGTCTATGGAGCTCTTTCCCCATAGGACAGCGGTGTCCAGGCTTTTGGCTTCCCTGGGCCACGTGGGAAGAAGAATTATCTTGGGCCACACATAAAACACACTGACGCCAACAATAGCTGATGAACTGAAAAAAAAAGGTCACACACAAAAAATCTCGAAACGTTTTAAGAATTTGTGTTGGGCTGCAGGCAAAGCTGTCCTGGGCCGCAGGTTGGACACGCCTGCCATAGGAGGAAGGGAGAGGTGGCCTTCCTGCTTCTGTCCCTCAGATGCCCACCGGGGTTGCCCGGGCTTTGTGAGGCGTGGTGGCGGGTCCGGCTGGTCTGCTTTATTGGGGGTGCTAGGAGGAGAGTGGACGCTGCCCTGATTTTTCTGACCTGGGGCTCTGTGAGGAACATGTTAGGTCCTGATGCCTCTGGACCCTCCTTGAACCCTTCTTTCCCAGCAAACACAGAGTCAGCCCTCCCCCAGTGCCTTTCCCCCATCTCTGCAGATTCCACTGGTGGGAAGCAGGAGAGATGGCAGCTGGGGGCTGGGCCTGGAGCGTGTGATGTCCAAAGTGACACGTTTTGGCTCCTGGCTTTAGTTGTCACGTTGTTTCTCAATCCTGCCTGCCTGTTGGAATCTCCCGGAGAGCTTTTTAAAAGTCCCGATGCCCAGGCCTTGTCCCAGAACCATTACAGCAGGACCTCTTCAAGTGAACAGCCGAGTTTGAGACTCCATGAGTCACCACACACCTGGATTTCAGGGAAAAGATTTAGGAATCACCTGAGGGCGGTCCTTCTAATTCTCATTCCCAGACCTCCTGGAATTAGACCTTCTAGCCCTAGGGAAATGGGACCTGGGAACGTGTATTTGCAAAGCCTGACCCTGAGTCTTATAATCCGGTGAGAATTCGTGCCTGGTCTGTGGACTGCCACAGTTGTCTCTGGCCTGCCAGGGGAGTGGGGCCCTCCTTCAGGGGGCCCCTGCACTAGAATATGCTGCTTTAGGTTGGCCAGGTGGGGAAGGAGAATGTTCCAGTGGATTTCACAGCTTGGATTCCGGTCCTGGCATTACCATTTACCAGCCATGGGATTCTGGGCAAGTTAGTTAGTCCCACCCTCACACCTCAGTTTCCTTATCTATCAAGGGGACTAATCATAGGACCCATGTCAGAGTGGGTTTGTTTTACTTCCATAACCCCTGCGAAGTGCTGAGTACACTTCCTGGCTCATTTGCTGTTACCTGCTGTTATTGTTTATCATTAGGAATCTGGAGGACTTAGGTGGGGCAGTTATCAGCAGCTCCAGTTCATCCAGGAGGCTCACAGGCCCAGGGTCCTCCCGCTGAGTGCGAGCAGACCTCCGCCTGAGCCTCAGGCCATGCCACATTCTCCTGCAGGCCCAGAACTTTGGAGGAGAGCTGAGTTTCTCAGGCTGTTGGCCCTGTTTGACTTTCAGTGGGCCCTTTGCCAGGGCTCTGAGCTCCTGGCTGGGTTTCCTAACTCGGGCACCAATGGGGTTCAAGGTCTCTTGCATCCCTGGGCTCTACCCAGGGCTGTCCGACCTCTGTCCTCAGGTAGTCTGCCAGCCTGTCATCGGACAGGCTCCACCCAATGTGCTGAGGCCACAGGTCTGGAGTTTTGCTGATGCTCTTCTGAGCTCTGCCAGGACTGTGCTTCCTCTTTCAGCCTTGACCATGACCTAGGAGCTGTGAGGTCGGGTGAGGCTGATGGCTGCTCCACAGAGCAGCCTGAGTTTTACTCCCTTATCTTTAGGGTGGCCACGTGTCCTAGCTTACTGGGATAGTTGTGGTTTTTGCCACTTGTCCCAGTGAAATTATTAATAGTGACTCCTTCCACTTGTTAAGTATCCTAGTTTGGAAGATGAATTTATGTGGTTGTGCTACTCATCTCTGACCTCGGCCATCTGGGCCTCATGTGGGACAAGGGAGGCGTATGGTGTGTGCTTCTACTCGGGCTCTGGGCTCACATACTTGTAGGTTCAGATGTGTTTAATGTCTGGGCATGACATTGCTGTGCCTCATTTTCTTCTGCTGTAAACAATGATGAAAAATCCTGCTCCACTGGGGTACGGTGAGAATTAAGTGAGAGAATATATGGCAGGTGCTAAGCATGAGTCTGGTACACGGAGGGTGCTCACTTAGTGGTTGTAACTGACCATTATCATTGTGGGTTTGATTTGGGAAACATAAGGGTTAAAATTGGGATGGGGAGCCAGGCTGACTGGGTTCAACTCTGGGCTGTGTCATTTACTTGCTCCATGGCCCTGGCCAGTCACTTTGCTTCTTAGAGTCTCAGCTTTCTCATCTGTAAAATATGGGTTGTGATAGTCTTCTTCATATGGTTTTGGTGAGGATTAAATGAGGTTGTACAAGAAAAGCACTTAGAATAGGGCCAGCCACAAAGTAGACACTGAATTAATGTTAACTGTTATTGTTTTTATGAGTAACAGTCCTATGTTACACTCTTGCAGGCAGCAGGAATGATCTAGTATATTAATAGTTTCCTATTGCCATCATAAAACTTACCATAAACTCAGTGGCATAAAACAACATAGATTTATTTTTATAGTCTGGAGGACGGAAGTAAGTGTGCTAATGAGCTAAAATGAAGTTGTTGGCCGAGCTGTGTTCCTTCTGGAAGGATGCTCTGGGGAGAACCTGTTTGCAACCCCATTCCTTGGCTTGTGGCCCCTTCCGTCTTCACAGTGCATCTCTCTGACCTCTGCCCCCATTGTCACTTCCCCTCTCTGACTGTCCGTCCTATCTCCCTCTTGTCAGGACCTGGATAATCAGAATCATCTCCCCATTGCAAGCTCCTTAATTTAAATGTACCTGCAAAGTGCCTTTTGTCATGCCAAGTGATGTACTTGAGATTAGGACATGGACACATTTGGGGGGCTATTACTCAGCCTACCATAACCAGAAAGATGGGGGTCTTGCTTAGATTTAGGAGTGTTAGTGAGAGCACCTTCAGTCTCCCCAGGAAGAGTTTGAATTTTAGGAACTCCTCCTCCCGGAGCTTGGGTTGTCAGTCAGCCCTTGACTTTTACACAACCGATAGGGTCCTTAGAGGCCCTGCTTCTTTCAGGTCTGGCTTACCCCCTTCTCAGGGGCCTAGAAAATCACTGAGACCCAAATAAAATCCCAAGTGCTATTAAATTATTGAAGAACTAGTGAATTGTCTACAAAATGCCACATTCTGTTTGCTTTTGCCTATGTACCACACCATTCCACAACTTAATGGCATAGGACAGTAGCTGTCCTGTCTGCTTGTGAACCTGTGGTTAGGCTTTGACTGGGTGGCACTTCTGCTGGCCTTGCCTGGGGTCACTCGTGTGACTGCACCTATCTGGTGGTCGGGCTGGACAGTCCAGATACTTTCATCGCTCACGGCTCTGAGGGTTGGTGCTGGCTGCCCGTAGGCAAGCTCAGGCTTCTGTAGGCGGTGGTCTCAGGGCATCGGGGTGGGGGCGAGCTGCAAGGCCTCTTGAGGCCTTCCTGAGAAGTCACATAATGTCACCACTGTGACATTCTTGTGAAAGCAAGCCCTAAGGCCAGCCCAGATAGAAGGGGTGGACAGATAGACTCCACTGCCTAGTGGGAGGTGCTCCAAAGAATTTATGGCTATTTTTAATCTCACAAAGTCGGCTTGACTAAAATGTTGAAAGTACAAACTTGACAAAATTGTATTACGTTTTCAAACAACTTGTAAATTAGATTTCCTCACTTCTTAAGATTTTCTGTGAGTGTGTAATGTCAAGAAGACAGCCGTTGTAAAGCAGATGTTACTCACAGTCAGCTGATCTTACAGGTAAGGCCGGGAATGGCGTTGGTATACACGGAGTTGTGTTGGCTTGGTGGCAGGTTTTCTCAGTGTGCTTCTATTTTGATAGATCAGGACACGCTTTCTCATGATTACAGAGCAGTAGGTGAGCAACTGAGAAAAACACTGAGAATCTATAGGTGCACCTCCTCCCTGCCCCCCAAGCCCATGGGGAAGCTGAGGGGGCCGGTGAAGGAGCTGAAGGCATTGGCCCTGTAAGAAAACAATGGCTGCAGGTGACACCCGGGATGGGGCTTTCCATTTTGATGGGAGGGGTCTCTGTAAGAAGTGAGTGCCCTGAGCCCTTCATCTCCCAGCCCGAGCCTGGCAGGCCTGCTGTGTCGGGGTATCACTAGAGCCACTGCTGTTGGAAAGACTCAGGGGACAAGGTCCTGTAGGTGTTGAGTGATATGCACCAACCTGACTTTTCCCATGATTCCCGTTATTTTTAGGCTGTGATTTTGCAGAATGTGAAGGTTTTCAGGAAATTCTACTGCATTACAGCAGAGATGCCCGCGTGTCTGTCTGCTGTAAGGTGAGTGCCCATTTATTTAAAAATGTTTGCCCTGTCAGAGGGAGAGCCTCCGGTCACTGCTCTTATCTTCACCTCCTTTCTGAGTACCTTAGGCTGAACTTTGGACACCGTTCTGCTTCCCGGAGGCTTAGCATGCTTTTTCGGGTAGTTTTGCCAACCGTGTTCCGATTTTACTGTCAGAAACACAGGTTCTGGGATGGTAGTAAGTTCTGTAGGATGGAGCTCCTGTTCATCCACCCTCTGAGCACCCCAAATCTCAGAGGGAAGTAAGTGGGCTTTGCCAGTAGCCTCTGTTTTCCATAAACTGGCAAAAAAGAAAAATGATCTCCTTTGCTGCCTTCTGTTTATTGTAAGGCAGGCCCTGTGGCCTTGTGGGTTTCTCTGGGACTCCTGGTTCCTGTTTGGGACACAGGAGATGAAGGTGTTGGGGCTCCAGCCGGCTGACTGGGAGGCCTCAGGCTGGCCTCGCTTTGTTTGTTCCCCAGGTTTCCGTGGGCTGAAGGAAACCTCGGGTCACTTCCTTCCTTTCTTGCCCTTTTCTCGCTGTCCTCGAGGGCCCTGCTGTGCCCGTTGGGAACTGTTTCCAGCACGAGTCGGGAGGCCTGTTTCCAGAGCAGAAAGTGGTTGAGAACACAGAGCTCGCAGGTGGCATCTGCAGCCAAACGGGACCTGGGTTGTCAAAGGCCTGGGCTGGGCCTCCCCTCTCATTTCCCAGGTGGGCAAGTTGAGGTCAGGGAAGGGAAGAGACCGCCCACCAACACCTGGCAAAGCCGGGATAAGCGTCCTCTACCCACTTCCCTGCTGAACTCAGGATGACCCCAGGGCCCTTCCCAGCACAGTGGCCCAGCCAGCCACTGAGTCAGCCGCGGTGGATTTAAACCTGCTTCCCGCTAATGAAGGAAGGCCTGGTCCCTGCGCAGGAGTTACGTTTCGAAAGTGTTCGAAGAAGTAATGCTCAACTTAGAGACGTGAGAGGTGAAACCTAATTGCTGTGAATGAGAGTCCTTCATGGTAGGTTCCAGGCACAACCTTTTCTCTTCTACTTTCTTGCATATTCTGACTTCACTTGACATTGGTGGTTGTCCATCTTTTGGGCCCTGGGCCTTGGCAGAATGCTTGTTTTTAAAGACTATTAAGCAGGGTTTTTGGTTACCGATAACCAAACCTTTTCTAGCTAGGGGGAACCAAAAAGGTGATTTTATAGTGAGGATCCTGGGGTGCTTTTGGAACTCAGGTCTGCTGCTGAGTCTGGAAGGGGCAGCCTGGGAGCCTGGAGTTCTCTCTGTACTCCCTCGGTCCCTTATCCCTGCTGGAGAGGCCACACATAAGGGGAACTGAGGCTCCCGGACCTTCAGCCCAGTCGGATACTGTGAGAGAGGCTGCCTGGGCCACCTCACTCTAGGTCAGCCTTCACGTGACTGTCACTGCAGGTGTTGACCCCAGGTGAGAAAATCCCAAATTACAAAGCTCTATGCAAACAAGTGGTTGGTATTGTATTTTAAGCAACTATCATTTGGAGTTCAAAATATTTTTTTCTTAATAGCAGGTAATGGCTACAGTCCTATTTTCTTTTCTTTAATGAATTGAATAAACTTTTTTTATAAAAAAAAGTTTAACGTCTGTCCTTGGCAAAATAAAAACTCGGCAACACCGTGTCAGGCCCGTAGTTTGTGGGGGATCTTACTGCTTGGTGAGTTGAGGCGCCGTGGAGCTGGTGGAACTCTGAGGGCGGAGTCTCAGTGCAGAGCTGGGTCTTGTTTATCAGACACAGCACTGAGTGTGACTTCCACGATCGGAGTGAGAAAAGGCGGAAGCTGGCGCGTGCAAATGGGGGCTTCTGGTGTTGTGTGAGCCAACCTCTTCATTTTCCAGCTGAAGAACCAGTTAGGATGCTGGGGATGGTGGGGGAGGCTGGTGATAGGGATGTTGGGGTGCAGCACCCAACCTGGGCCTGGTGGTTTCAGGGGAACCCCTGGAGGGGACTTGGAAAGCAGGGGATTGTTTGTCGCTGGGGCGCCAAGCTTTTGGGGGGTACTCACAAAGAGAATGGTGAGCAGAGGTGCCAAAGACCCAGCAAAGACCTGATACAGCTGGACCTTGCCGGGCCCTGCCAGACCTGTCTCGGGGGAGGGTGCTGGGTGTGTGTCCATGTGTGTGTCCATGTGCATACGTAAGTATGCATGCACCTACATGAGGGGGGAGAGGGGGAGGGAGCAACAGAAATGGAGGCGAGGGAGGGAAGGACAGAGTCAGACAGACCAAGAGGTGTTAGAAGCTTCTGGAAGCTCTTCCCTTGGGGTTCAAACATGGACCTACAAGGACTTGGCTGGGCATGGATGTAGACTCGGCCCCAGCACTGCACACAGTGGGTGCTCCAAACATTCGATCGTGGGATCCCAAAGTGTCACATGCTAGGGGCCAGAGCCTGAGGTTCTCAGGAAGGAGACAAGCAGGCAGGATGGGAATTATCACGGAGCAGTGGGAGTGTCAGGATGCACTTTGTCCTGCTGTTGTTTTATATCTCACCCTCTTGGCGTGAGTGACTATTCATATGGAAACATGAATTCCCCACCAAGTCATCTTGTGAAATGGGTACGTGTTCCTGTAGAGTAAGGCTGTAAGCTGGGGTGCAAGCCACTGAGGAATGCAGTGGGGGCCCTGGGAAGATTGCTTCTCAGAAGTCTCAGTGTCTCATGGTAGGGGTGCGGTCGGGGCGGGCGAGGCCCCTTCCTAATGATATTCTAGCAGTGAGGCTGAAATAAGCTGCAAAACACAAACGCAGAAGCCAAACATCCTGTGACTTACTGTGTCCGAGGAGAGCAGACCCCCACCTCCTCCTGCCACCAGAGACCCTCGGTCACCACACCTCTGCCAGGCCCTTTGCTCACAACTGGTATCTCCCTTGGAGAGAATCTGTAACTTGGTTTCCATCCGTGAATATGCTTACCACTCAAGGTGACCTTCCCACCCACCTCCCTGGAACCCTCAGGGCCCAGGGTCTGTCGGGGGTCATATGGTCAGCACACTGCCAGCTCCAGGCTCTTCCCTCATTTGGCAACCGGACACCAGGACTCTGACCCGATGTAAATGATTAAAGGCGAGGCCGGTGCTGGTTGGTGAGTTTGGAGCCCAGAGGTGTGGCCTAGGACTCCGGCAGAGCAGTCCCGCCACCCCCTGCAAGGGGACAGGACTTCTGTCTCAGCACCTAGGATGGCCCACTTCAGGCAGGTGGGGGTGGGTGGTGGTGGTGGTGGGGGGTGGGGGGGCACTTGGGAAGATTTGGGGTGTTGAGTATTGAAGCCAGAGGCAAGACCCATAAAGTACACCTCTCCTGGGCCTGGAGGGGGCAGAGAGGCCACAGCAGCTGAGACCCCCCTCCAGGCGGGTCCCCGAGCCATGCCTTGGTGGGGAGGCAGCGTGGATGAGCTTAAGCTGGGCTCGGGGCTCAGCTCCTAGCTGGACTCGCTGTGAGGCCTCGGACGGGCCTGGAAACCTGAACTTCATTCTCATCATCTGTAGGATGGCGCTGAGAAATAAAGCCCCTCCACGGGGCTGCTGGGGAGATTTGCTGGGCAGAAAGTTGGCTCCCAGGGTGTGGGAACCATATGATCAGTGGAGTTTATGGAGGCTGGAGGTCCCGGTGCAGGAAAGGGGCACAGGCAAGGACCTCGGCTGGACCAGCACTGTGGCGGGGCAGCAGGGCACCCCGTGAGGCCACAGGAGGTGATGGGTGAAAGCCGACCTCATAGCCGCCCACGCCACCCCGCCCAGCTGTCTGTTCTGTCCCCACGCCGCCCTGGGCAGGTACTAGGTAAAAGTGAAGATAACTTTGGTTGTCATGACAAAGGCATGACACATTCATCATGGAAAATACCATCCAAAGGAAGAAAGGAGGAAGCAGCCAGGACCCCACACCCAGAGGCAGCTCCTGTTCACCCCTTCGTGCCCAGTCTTCCAGGCTTGCCAGGCACAACGGGACAAAGCTGAAAGACGGGCTTTCTAAGCACCCGGACCCGGGGGAGGGGGCATCACCTTGCCCTTAGAGACGAGGACACGGCCTCAAAATGTTACGGTTCGTGGGAAAGGTTGGGTGGTGGGCATGGTGGTTTCTGAGCCCGAAGTGTGTTTTCTTCCAAAGTCCTTGTCTTGGATAACGTCTGGCAGCCCCTCGCGCGCCTTGCCCGCAGCCACAGGAGCGCCACTCCCCAAATATCTGGGAGGAAGACGTGGTGGTGGCTCCCCAGGTGCCGGGCTCTGCGCAGGCAAGAGGGTGAACTTGAAAACAGCCCTGCTGTCTCTCCCTAGAGCTCAAGGCCAGCGCTGCCTGAGGGGCCTCGGCTTGGGCCCGCCCACCCATAATGGCTCAGCAGAGCTCTGCTAGAACCTGGACACCGAGGACCCCCGATATTGGGGTGTGGTTGGGGGCCTCAGGGGAGCATTCGGCAACATGGAAGATTGGTCTGGGAGCCCCAGGCCTTCTCTTTGGAAGTGCCTTGGTGGTGGGAGCAGCAGGGCCTCTAGTCCCATCTGGAATGTGTGCCCACAGCAGGCAGGAGGCCTCATTACAGCAGCCTCGGTGGTCTCTCCCTAGGAGCTGTCGGGTCCCTTCTCACTTCTCAGCTTTGCTTCCTTCTAGCAGGTTCGCCACGGGTCTCCCATGCCCTGCAGAGAGCAGAGCTGGGGTTCTGCTGCGGCGGGGCTGCTGCTTGTTGGCGGGCATGGCAGGGTGCGTGGGAGGGGAATATGGAGTGAGTGAGGTGGCAAGCTGGGGCCTGTGGACAGATGTTTGCACACGTATTTGAACTCATGCCTGTAATTAAAATGAATGAATCGCCTAAAGATTTGGATTTCTGGCTCCTCTGTTGGGTGGGGCCAGAGAACCAATGTCCCTGTAGACAGGGCATGAGGTCCCCTGTTTGCACTGCTCCTTCTGTCCCTGCCTCGATTCTTCTTTTCTCATCCCGACCGTACCATCGTTTTTCCTAGAGCAGAGTTAGAAGAAATTTCTTGTACCCACATCGCAATAAAAATGGGGTATCAAAGGAAACCTCTTCTTTATGCGCCTTCCTGACACAGCTGCAAGAGAGATTGTATCTCTCCTTCTGCCTCAGTTTCCAGAAAGTAAGGTGATGGTGCACAGTGGGTATGAGGATTAAGGGAGGGGTGCTGGTCATACCCAGGACGTGATGTGTATGACCCAGAACACAGGAACCCTTCTTATTTGCTCTTTATTGTTAGGATCGGTACAGTTTACATACAGTAAAGCGTAGGAACCTGAAGCGTACAGCTCGATGGCATTTTACGTACGTTTATTCTCGTGTGGCAGGCCAAGTATTGGTCCCCAAGATGTTCATGTCCTACTTCCCAGGAACATTCATAATATGTGACCTTCTGTGACAAAAAGGGACTTTGCAGATGTGATTCATTAAGGATGCTGAGATGGGGACACTATCCTGGACTACCTGGGTGGGCCCAGTGTAACCCAAGGGTCCTAATAAGTGAAAGGGGGAGGCAGTAGGGTCAGAGGCAGAGGGACTCGTAGATGCTGTGAAGGTGACACAAGCCAAGGAATGCAGATGTCCTCCAGAGCTAGAAAAGCATTTTCCCCTGGAGCTTCCAGAAGGAACCCAACCCTGCGGACATGGGCTTCTGACCTCCAGAACTCTAAAGTAATAATGTTTTCAGGTTTTAAGTCACTAGTGAATTGTTATTAGGTTTGTAATACTTCGTTACAGCAGCGAAACGAAGCTGATACACTGTAACCCCCCCACCAGGCAAGACATGGGACATTTTCATCATTCCAGAAAGTTCCCTTTGTCCCCATCCCAACCTACATCTAAGCATCCCATGAGGTAACCATTGTTCTGACATCTTTAACCTTAGATGTGCCTGTTCTTGAACTTCACGTAGATGGAATCATGAACATCAACGTTTTCATATCCAGGGTCTTTTACTCAACACAGGGCTTTTGGGGTTCATTCGTGTTGGTGGGTATACTGGTATCTTGTCCCCTTTCTACTGCTGTGTTGTATATCATTGTGCATCTGCACCACCCTTTGCTTATTCATTCTTCTGGTGGTGGATGTTGGGTTGGTTTCAGTTTGGGGTGGTTATGAAGAAACTGCTAGAACATTCTGGAACAGATTTTTTTGTGGACATGTACACTTGTTTCTCTTGGGTAGGTTCCTAGTAGTGGAGCTCCTGGGCCAGAGGTGGTGGTGGTGGTGGGGGTCTATTCAGTAGAAACACTGGGACTGTGAAGCTTAAACATGAGGCAGCCCAGCTGGCCTTGGGGACTGCAGGCTGGTGGCCATCCTGCTTGCCCGTCATGACTTCTGGGGCTGCACAGGTCATGGTAGGGGGCTTTCTCTGGTCTGGGAGCCCTCAGGTTAAAAACAGTCAGTACGTGTGCACCCTGGGTCTCGGGCGTCAGGCCAGCTCATGCTTCTCCAGCAGCTACTCTGTATTCAGCTCAGGACTGGAGTTTTCTTCCCTTGAGGTGTCCGTGCAGCCCTGTGACAGGGAACAGATGTTAGCCCAGTTTGCAGCTGTGAAAACAGGCCTGGGACAGAGTTGTGTCTGTGGCAGAGCTGGTGAGGGTGGAACCCATGCCCTCCTGGACCCCAGCTGATTCTTGAGTCCTCGGCACCATCCCTCATCCCTCAGGGCTGTGCCTGGTTGAAGGGCAGCCACCAAGGTCAGCTCTTCCCATGGGAAGGGGAGAGAGGCCTGTTCTCCCTGTAGATTGGTGTACGAGGCTGACCTGGGGGATGGCAGATGGCCTTCCAGATGGCAGAGAACACAGCCCAGCTGGTGCAGTGGGTTGTGTGGGGCACTCATGATGGGGTGGGCCAGTGGCGAAGGGCTAATGGAGGAATCTCATTGGTTAAAGAGTTAGATCTGATGGGAAGGGCAATAGAGAACCACAGTCAGTGCTTGAGGCTGGGAGTAACCTGATGAACTTGGTGACTGTGATGTGACCCACCCTGGAGGCAGAGTGCAAGGCCCTCTGGGAAGCTCTTCACACTGCCCTGCCCCTCCGCCTGGTGTCCCCTCCCCATCATGTGCACTCAGCAAACTTGCCCTTCAAAATGCCAGTCAAGCATCTCCGCCCGGGGCTGCCTCTCCCACCTCTAATGCTCCTGTGGCCCTTAGCACCGTGT
The DNA here is from genome assembly GCA_004026885.1 of Lyroderma lyra. Classification (NCBI taxonomy): domain Eukaryota; kingdom Metazoa; phylum Chordata; class Mammalia; order Chiroptera; family Megadermatidae; genus Lyroderma; species Lyroderma lyra. Next base: position 41,233 of record PVJL010005856.1, read on the forward strand.
CTAATAAAGAATTCAGTATAGAATTTCACAGTTTTCTTAATTACAGTATTTAAATGGAAACCACTGGCTCTGATTTGGCCTGAGAACTCGCAATCCGATTCTCATGAAGTGAACACGCATGTGGTGCGCGTCCACCAGATGGGGTGAGTGACAGCACGCCGGGGGTGGGGCAGAGGAGGGCGCCGGCAGGCAGGCGGGGGGATAGGGGCTGTCCGACTCGGGCCCTAGTCCGCCCTGTGGATGAACTTTCCAGGTAACACTGGAGTGATGGCAACGGCCCACGACCTGGGTCCACAGCACATGTTTAGCTGCTGGAACTCTTCTTGTTCACTGACCCAGAATGTCCAGGTTGTGTCTGCACCGTCAGGACCTTCCCAGCCTGGGTCTCAGGAGATGAGGGCGGGGAGAACAGGCCAGTGCGGGCATCCCTGTGACAGCTCCCACTTCTCCCTGCCTGAGGCATTCCTGTGGACACCTCCCAGAGGTCACCGCCGGGAGGGGAGGTCACCGCCCGCACGCCGGACATTCCAGGCTCAGTGGAGGGGGGCTTACGGGGAGCTCAGCTGGCCACTCTGTCTGGAGCCTTCTGCTCTGCTGATGACGTGCGTTCCAGATGGAGCTGTTAAAGATAACAGTGAAGTCGGGCTTAATGAAGTGGGCCGGCCTGCATCCCGGGAGGGACATGCCTGTGGGACAGCAGTGATGAAAAGCCACGGACAGGCCCCCGCGGCTTAGGGATGCCCCACACGTCCATCCGAAACCCGAGCTTGGGCACTTGGTCATGCACAGGCGGGGCTGAGGGTGCAAAGTCCCGTTCCCTGGACCTGGATTCTTGCTCACCAGGGTACGGTGGGGGCAGGAACAGGGTTCCTGGGGCCCAGCGTAGGGAGGCCGGGGCACACCGCCCACTCATAGGCCAGGGTGTGTGGGCACCCATGACGAGTCTGACTGTTTTGGCAACTGCGGCCATGAGTGTGGCCTCCCTGTGACCCCTAAACACAGACTGTGTGTTACTTCCTAGGATTCATAGTGTGTATTAGGTGGGGAGGCTCTGCCGGCCTCATCATGTTGCTTGGCCTCAGTGGGCCCTGGAACACTCTGGGGGGCTCCTCCCCGCTGCTCTGTGGAGTGGGCTGAGGCAGGAAACCCCATTCCCCAGAACAGCCACTTCCATTTCTTGGGAAAAGACTGAGCGCATTTGGTCCTCGGCTGGCTTGCTTGCTTTGTTTTTTATCTCCCTTTACTGTTTTGGAAGGAGATATTCTACCTTTGCTCCTTTCAAGGATAGTTACTCTTCAAATTTTGCCATGCATACTTAACTTAGCGAGGTCTGAAGTTAATATTTAACCCAGTTTACTAATTCTTTCTTTGTGAGAATGTCAGTCCGTCATTGAAGCTTTTGTATAAAATAGGTAAGAATGTGGGATTTTAAACCTAGGAAGCCTTAAAAGCCCCTGAAAAGACTTCCCTTCCTGCTAACACAGAAGTCTGCTCACCACGTGAGGAATGTTCTGTGTACACCTATGCTGAGAGGGCCTGTGGGGCCCTGGGGTGTTCGGCATCCTGGGCAGCTCCCCCAGGTGTCAACCCTTGGAAGCCCCGCTCCAGGCTGCCCCCATGGTCCATGGTTGGTCTCTCCAGGGGCTCTTTTGAGCCTCTTGTAGCATTGCCTTTTCTTTTCTTGGATCTTCTGGAAGCAGCAATTTCTCAGGCGGGTCCCTAAAACGTGCCTGCCCCAGGACCCTGGCTCAGGGGCTGCTCGCACGCAAATAGTTGCACAGAAGAAGGCCTTGTTGCTGATGCAGTGTGCCCTCCCGACAAGATGGGGTTGTGGCTCCTGCCAAGGGCGAGGTATGGGCACCTCCTCCCGGTGTTTCTTCTGGAATACCTTGCAGCTGCTCCTCCGCGGGAGAAGCACCAAGTCCTCTCTCCGTCTGCAGCCCTCCGTCAGGCTGGAGCTTGGCTTCAGCTCTGGCCAGCCGGCAGCTGCAGAGCATCTAGGGGAAAAGTGAAAAGACAGATGGTGACTGGGGCACTGTCCCTGCTCTGTGCCTGCGTTCTTGTGTTGCCACAGAGCAGGGTGTCTGGGGAGACGCCAGTGCCAGCTGTTGTCGCTGTCCCGGTCAGAGAGCCTGGTTGGCAGCCAGCTTTACCACTGGGCAGGTCCCGGGAGAGACGCTGCAAACTCTGCCAGGTGGAGAGGTCGGCCTCTGCGGGAGGGCGGGAGGCGGGTGGCGGTGACGGTGGGCCACTCCCAGGGAGGAGGGCAGGGGACAGCTTACTTTACAAGGCTGTTTGGGTTTTTTCATTGAGATATAATTCACATACCATAAAATTCACCATTAAAAAATACACAACTCAGTGATTTTTAATTTTTAAGGTTGTGCAACCATCACTGCTATCAAATTCCAGAACATTTTCATCACCCTGAAAAGAAAGCTCACACCCATTAGCAGGCACTCCCCATCCCTGCCCCCACCCCCAGCTCTGATCGCTTTCCCTGCTCTGTGCTGCCAGCTGCCAGGGGTACAGGCTCCGGCCAGTGGTGGAGTCCTGGAACCTCGGGGCTGGGGGGTGGGGGTGGGAAGGACCTCGGGCATCGAGGACTGGCGCTTACTACTGTGTTATTTCGGAAAGATGCCTAACCTCCCTGGGCCTTGGTTTAGTGGTTAAATGAAGCATGTGGCCGTTTTCTCAACAGCAGTTGGATCAGTTCAATGACAATAATGATGGTGGTGACGATAATAAATAACGTCTATAATTTATGCTGTGTTTGCCGTGCACCAGGTCTTACAGGTATTCTTTTATTTATGTATGGATTATTTTACAGCAGTCCTCTAAAGTACGTCTAGAGAGTATTGCCATCATCATGATTCCCATCCCACTCCCGTTTTCTAGGTGGGCAAACCAGGGCTCCCCAAGCTTATGTAGCTCACCTAAGGGCATGCATCTGGGAAGTGGCCGTACTGGGATTTGAGTCCATGCTTTCCTGACTCTGAACTTCTGTTATTAGGAGCCTCTCCCTGACCTTGATCGTTGGATTTGAAGAATTCGGGCTTTCGAAATGAAGAGCCCAGTTCGGTGTCAGAGCCCAAGGAAGCACAAGCACACAGTGTTGTGAGGCTGGAGGCAGAGACAGCCAGCCGGCCCTTGAGCTTCTGACTTGTTTGCTCATCTGAGAACTGGGGGTTTCTGTTCGCATCTCTTAGTAGGTTCATCTTTCAAGAGAAACAATACCTGTGTGAGACCTGGCTTCCGGTCTGGTGCAGGCTCAGAGCTGAAGAGCTCTAAACGCAGGCGGTGGGCTTCTTTTTCAACCTGAGGCCTTTTCTCATGCATAGAATGGGAGTAATGACAGGACCTCACAACCGCCTAACCAGCCGGCGGGGTTCGGGCACTCCCTGTGAAGCTCTTAGCTCTGTGTGAAATGTGTGTTCAGGGAATACTGGCCGTGGTAGCTGTCCTGGTAGAGTTCTGGGTTTGTACACGTCTAACAATTTCAAATTCATAATTCGAGTTTGGATAAACTTGCAAAAGAGCCTAAAGTCAAAAACTATACATACACATCTGAACCCCAAGAAGAAATTCAGCAAATGGTGGGTGGATCGAGAGGTTGTTACTTATGTCAGATTCTCACGCGTTACCTCGTTGGTTCACTGCAACACAGTGACACAGGCCCCGAGACTGCGAATTCCGTCCCAGAAGGAGATGGGCCTGCACAGAAGGGAGGGAGCTGCTCCACGCCCTGAGCAACCACACCTCTCTGCTGCACCACCTGCCACGCCCACATTCTGCGTTTTCGTCGTAGGGAGCTGTTGTGTCTTCTGTGCCTTCCTCTAAGCACAACAGCCAGAGTCAAGGTTGGCTTTGCTCCTGTTTCTAATGGCCCTGGTTTTGAGGAGACATACCCTTGACCCTGTGGCCCAAGCTGGCTGCCCTGTCTGAGCATGGAGGACACTGTGCCTGCACCGTAGACCCCCGCTGCCCTCTGGAGACCTTAGAGCTTGCTTTTTGAGTCCAGAGGGTACTTGAACTTGCCATTCACCATTCCTCATGGGGTGAAAAGGTGCCAAAGCCTTCACTGAGGCTTCTTTCCTGTCCCATGTGGCCTTGGGAGTTACAACCGAGCAAAATAGGTGTGTCCTGCTCCTTAAAGAGATCCAGCCCCGTGCAGGGCCAGGTTCTGGTTTCTCAGAACACGGAGGGGGCTGCCGGTGGATGGGGGACAAGCCCCTGCTTCCTCTGAGGCCCCGAGTTTGTAGATGCATTTCACAGTCCACGAGGGCCCTGTATGTGAGTCTAGGCTGATGCCCACCTCAGAGTGGGAGCCACTCAGCTGGTGGCTGGACCCCTGATTTGCTGTCTACGGGGGGTCGGGTGGGGCCAGCAAAATTCAGACCCCTTCAAAGGCTGTTTAGGTCTACCTAAGCCCCACAGAAGTCATCTGTACCTGTACCCCTCACCCTCCCCAAGACCCAGATCTCTAAGGTTCCCAAGCCTTCAAAGTCAAAAGTGTGTAGGTTTAAGCATGCATGTTCTTAGCAGGGAGATCATTCGTTTGACAGATCTGTCTGAGAGCTTACCATGCAGGGGCCAGGTCCTCTAAATGACACACAGTGTAAGAAAAATACCGCCTTGCCCTCCGGAAGCTAGGAAAATGGACACGTAACTGGTACATCAAAACAACTTTTTATTACGAGAAACTTAAAACACCTACAAAAGTAGGGCAAGTAATGTATTCAGCTCCCAGTGAATCGCTCACCAGTGTCAATCATTATTAGTCTGTGGCCAGTCTTGTATAATCTCTAGTCCTCCCCTCCCAGATATTGTTTTGATTCAAATCCTAGACAATATATTGTTTCATCTGTAAATATTTCAGACGGTATCTCTAAAGGATAATGACTCTTAAAAATCACATAATTACACCATTAACAAGAATTCATTAATATTGCCCCTGTCTGGTCAGTGTGTATAGTTCTAGTTGTCTTATAATGTTGTAAAGTTTTCTGTTCGTTCGAATCATGTCCTGTGAAGGTCCAGGCATTGCAGTGACTGTAGTGGCTGTCCTTTAAGCCAAAGCACCCTGTCTCTGGTGCAGATCAGGGTGGCCTGGGAACTCATTTAGTGATGCAGCTCCTCCACTGTCCCAGACCTACCAGGGTAGAAACTTTGGGTGTGGGGGGCACGTCAAACCTCTAATCTATAGTTTCCCCTCCTTGTCTTTTTGTGTACATTTTTTGTAATTTATTTCTTGGAGAAACCTGGCTGTCGTCCAGTCAGGGCTTTGCTAATAGACCCCGGTGCTAATGAACCATTTCTCTCTCCAGTGTGTCCGGGAAGCAGAGAAAGCTCTCCTCCCTCTCACAGAGGGGGCTGACTTGTGGAGGTGGGGTTCCCTGTGGATGAGACAGCAGGAGGGTGCCCTCCAGGCAGGGAGACAGGGTGTGCAAAGGGCCTGGAGGTGGGGTCAAGGCCAGATGTTCCAGGGTCTGTGAAAGGATTTGCTATGGCCAGGGATGGGGGGCATTGGAGAGGGATGGGGGTACAGAGGGAGGCAGGCTGACCTCTAGGGGCCAAGGGCCCAGCAGTGTGCTGGACTTCCTCCTGTGCGGGATGGGAATCGAAGGCCCTGGCATGGCTGAGTAATACGAGCAGACTGCTCAGACTCCCACCCATCTATCCATTCTTTTATCCATCCAGCCATTCACCCATCCATCCATTCACCCACCCACCCAGCACTTACTGAGTTCCTGTGACATGTCAGGAGCTGAGGAATCAGAGATAAAGTAAGACGTGGCCCTGCCCATAGGAGTCCAGAGACTGTGGAAGAGAAGGCAGGTGGACAGGAGTATCTTACTACTGTGTATGGGGTGATCTGGCGGAATCTCTCCAAAAACTGGGTGCGGGTGGGCAGGAGTTTCGAGACTGCTGAATGTAATTCATGAAAATGGGTAGGAAGTCCTGTTGGTCTAGAAAGCATTTCCTCACCTCCCCCAACTGTTGCCTGGACACGTGTGCAGGTGAACCTGTGTTTAAGACAGAGATGTGAACTGGCCCACTCACCGTCTGGGATTGCAGGGGTTTGAGGATCTCACTGTCTCTTGGGAATCCCAACCGCCCCAGTTCTTTCCACTGGGGCACCTCATCTCCTAAACCATCCTGGGAGGTGGGTAACTGGAAGATAATGCCCAGTGTCAGGATGGGTCAGTCATACCCATCCCCCACCCCCACTCCTGACCTGTGCCTGGTGCTTTCCGCCACTGCACATGCTCATTTCCATAATTATTATTTCGCATTGAGAAAGCAGCCATTTCACACTCGGTGTTCTTTGCAGCCAGGAGGGTCTCCCAGTTCATGCCAATAAAATTTCCATTTAGTCTGGACATCAACCACGATGATTTAAAAAAAAAAGCCCATAAATTATTTACTGAAATGGAAGTTCAGCTTACGGTAATAATGCATTAGTTCAGCTAGCTATGAAGCCTGTTACAGGGTAATAAATTTTTTTTATTTTCCTCCTTAAACGATACTTGCCAGTAACCTACACGTGACCTTGAGCTGATCAATTTTCGGAAATGACATGGCAGGCAGGGCACGTAAGGAGAGAGAGAAAGGGAGAGCTTTTTCTCAAATAGCCTGATTTTAGGTACTTGTCAGCAAATACCTGCCATCGGAGCCAGAAGGAGAAAAGGAATGAAAATGTATGTTGTATTTTTTAACACGTAAAGACCAGACCTTAAAAGCGCTTTTGAAATTGAGCATGTATTTGATACATACATAAATTTGAAAGCTAGCAAGAAGGCCTGTTTGGAAAAACAGGCGAGCTGCCGCTGTTGAGACCGCCTGTCATTTCGCATGAGCCTGGAGCCTTGTAATATAAAGGCAGGCTGATGGCTCTGTCCTCATCTTTAAAAATGTTGTATTTATGGAGCAGGATCGATTTTATGTATCTCAGTCTGCGATTCTGCTCACGGCCATTTGCTGACTAATGTCTCCAGCAGAGAAGAGCAACAAGCAAGTTCATGCATCATGGCTATCTTGGATGTTCTCTTATCAAGACTGTTTTTTATTTTAAGAACGTCTGCTTTGATTAAAGCCATTAGAGCCGGGAGGAAAGACAAATGTGTCTGAATCTTACATGGCTCGCATTTTATAGCAGGAGCCCTGCTGAAGCCTGCCTTTTCACTCTCACACCACGAAGGGGAGTCACTAGTGAGTCTTAATGTAACAAGTTAAACTAGTTCCTCTTCAACTACCTGGTTTGGGTTCTAAAAAATCTTGTAGCAGGAGACTTATTGGTCAAGTCATACTTTTAGTTATTTATATCCTCTACTTGGCTGCAAAAATATTTTCATTTATTTATAGACCCCTCTTTGCTGTAAAAATTAGTTTCAAAGCGACTTGGTTGAAGAAGGTGTTGGGGGTGGGTCCCAGGCTAAGAGTGAATCTAGAAACACCTGTATCAACTTATTGTTACATGCAAAACGATTGCACAGTAAACGTACAAGACGGAAATGATGTTAAATTATCTAAAACTAGGAACAAAGGAGACCTGAGAATTACTTTCTGTTGGTCTACCAGAACGCGTCAGGGCCTCTTCCTCCTCAGCTTCACCGTAGTTACGTGGCCAGTCGTTTGCATTCTTGCAATGTTCAGTGTTTCTCCGATTCTGTGACGTGAAAACATCGGCTCTCTCTCTGTTATAGCATTTCAGGGTCACTTAGTGCTAGAAAGGGGAGATGCAACCTTGTTGGAACCGTGAGTAGGTATTTCTTTAGATCCCTGGTGAAGCATTTTTCTTAAATCTCTCTTTTAGTCTGCTCTTCCTACCGCCACAGATGGGGGTCTCAAATTCTTTACGTCCACTTCCTTTCTCATTTCCAAGCCTGTATTCTAAAAATCTCTATTCTTGTTAGGCTTTTAGCTTTGCCTGTCTCTCTCTCCTGCTCCTGATGTGCCCAAGCCACCCTGTGTATACTGAACTGGAATATCACATAGATGGGAGCAGTCACTGGGCAGATATTATTGTATTGCTTTATGGAGAAGCATTGACAGAACCATAACTAATGACAGTCGGCGTGTCTTATGGTGGATAATGGCCTGTGGTAGCCAGGACATACAACATGTACTTTGTGTACACAGACCTTTCATGTATCAGCTCTCTCCTGCTGTCTACTAGCTTAGAATTTTCAAATATTCACAGATCAGTAGATAAAATTGCATTGTCCCCATTGTGTTTATTCCTAATCACTTACCTACTGAATGCGCGATCACAGGCTTGGTTAACACACCAGAAACTCCCCACACCCTTCAGGGGCTAAAGCAGGCCTTTGCATATTCTTCTCCCCAAGAATTTTTGAGTATCACTTAGACATCCTAAATAGTTAAATAAAGAATTAATAGCTTGAGAACGAAGTTGTCACGATAGGCTTCCCACATTCCTGTGCTGGATCGGTGCACATGAAGTGGCAAATTATCTTTGATTTGGGATGTATAGAGCTATAGACGTGGGCATGTGTGATATGCATGTGTCTATAAAAATGTCACTTCTCCAGCCCTTCTTTGCAGATCAGTTTTAAATCATTACACAGCATAGATGCATTTTAATTTCTGGTGGAAAAAGTCCGCCATGTTCAGTTGCCTCTAGGCCTGGCTGAGTGATCAGCAAGTCAAATGATTTATTTGCTGTTGAAGGTACGTGGGGCATGGGGGTTTGGGGGTGGGGTAGGAGGTACAGGGAGAACCCCCCCTCCAAATTCATGGTTGATGCCCTCAGGTATCTTGGAGTCTTCTAGGGGCCCAAGGCATGTGTTCAATGTGTGGCCCAACACATGCTATTTTGCAAGTCAGTGGGACATGCTCAGAATAGGACTGAGTGATGAGATAATTAGAACCAAGCAGACAGCAGGGTGGATGGTTTGTCTGCAGATAATAACTTGTTTGCTAATTGCCAACACCAGATTTTCTGGGCAATTAGACATTTGGTTTCTTCCAAGACCTTCTGTGCAAATGTGGACACATGGCCTCAGGCCTCGCAGGTAGCAGGTGGAGAGAGGGAGGCTCCCCATGCAGGGTGGCATCTCTCTGCAGGCTGCCCAAGAGGCCGTGGACAGGGCAGACTTCTCACCAACAGGTGGAAAGGACCATCTGGCTGGGCCTCCTAGGGGTAAGGCCACATCCCCCTGGCTTTTATAGAAGGGGTGCCCTTGTGTGAGGAGGCCAGCGAGGAAGGTGGAGTCTAGTGGGCTGGTCCAGGAGCCCGGCTCACCTCCACTCCCTTTTCAAGAGCACTGAGCTGTGGGTGCTCATGGGAATTGGAAATTGCTTCTCCTTCCCACTGTGCAAGGTGATTTTTTTTTTAATAAAAAAAATTTACATTCTGAAGTATATATAATATAAAATTTGCCATTTTAACCATTTTTAAGTGTACAAATCAGTGGCATTAATTACATTCACAGTGTTGTGCAACGTCACCACTCTCTGGTTCCAAAACATTTTCATCACCCCACTCACACCCCATGCCTCCCTTCCCCCAGCCCCGGGTAACCTCTAGTCTACTTTCTGTGCCTACGAATTTGCCTCTTCTAGATGTTTCATATCAGTTTGTGTCCAGCTTATTTCAGTTAACACAATGTTTTCTTCATTCATCCATGGAATACCATGTATGAGAATTTCATTCCTTCTTACAGCTGAATAACGTTCCGTGGTGCGGATATACCACATTTTGTTTATGTATTCCCCTGTTGAATCTGTCGACAGAGATTTAGGTTGTTTCTGCGTTTTGGTTACTGTGAACACTGCTGCAGTGATGTTCACGTGTGCAGTTCTTTTGGGTAGATACTCGGAATGGACTTGCTGGCTCGTGTGGTAATACCGTATTTGACTTTCTGAGTAACCACCACACTGTTTTCGGCAGCGCCGTACCGTTTTACATTCCCCCCAGATACGTGCAAGAGTTTTAATTTCTCCCCATCCTCGCCAACATTTGCTATTGGTATTTCTTTTTTGTCATCGCCAGACTAGTGGGTGTGAAGCAGTCTGTCTCATTGTGGTTTTGATTTGCATTTCACTCATGAGCAATGATGTAAGCATCTTCTCACATGCCTATCGAGCGTTTACATACCTTCTTTGGAGAAACATCTGTATCCTCGGCCCAGAGATGGGAATTTTTGCCTCTGTCCTTACTTGCTTCTGCATCGTTCTCCTGCAGGTTGGAATTGAGCCTCCTTGGGAGGGGAGGTGGCTGTGCAGATCTGAAGCTTCACATTCATTGTTCATTCTGTCCCCTCAGCCCGTTTGGCGTCCCCTGTATTGGTGCTGCGTGAGTTCCCACAAACAGGAAAAGAAATCAGTCAGCGGCGTGGGATTAACACCAGTGACTTGACAGCAGTGGTGGATGGAGTCACTCAAGGCTACTCTAGAAGCAGACAGGCCTTTCCCAGGCACCTCCCACCCTTGGGGTGCCCTTTACCCAAGTGTTATTCAAGCAAGTTAGCCACGTTTTCCTCCCAGGTATTAGGCTATGGAGCGGTATTTGCAGAGTGCCCTGATGGCACCGGTATTTGGAGGTGCCCAGGTCTGGCCATCGTCTCTGCAGTGGGAGCCTGTAGTGTTTGACCTCTGCTCTGCTGGCCCTGCCGATCCTGGGCAGCTGGCAAGGAGAGCAGTGTGGGGCTCCCAGCACCCACCGGTGACAGAAGGCTTCTCCCTGGGTGCTCGGTCCTGGGGGAGAGCCTCGGGGCTGTGCCGAGATTTCAGAACAGGCGCTTGGGCTTGGATAACAGCGAGAGCTGCAGGGCAGTTGACGGAATGCTGTTCGTGCTGCTCAGCTGTCGGCTCGTCTCCAGTTTGACCTTGTACCTGTTGTGGGGCCCCATCTGCGGGGTCCCGGAACGCTCATCCACCCATCTTTCTGCTGTGGTTTTTCTTACTGAATGTCAAACCCCTCAGTATCCTGAAGAGAGAGGAGTTCTGCACGTTCTGGTGGGGCCTCTGCCAGAGGGAGGGGTGTGTGTGTTGTGTGCACTAACCAAGGAAATTCTTTCTGAAAGGTGCATGCATGTCCTGTTTCCCTACCATGTGGGTTGTTAACCTTTGGGGTAGGGTCCCACACCTCTTTGGGAACCTGAGGGCTGTGGATCCTCTTCCCAGAAAATGCATGTGACATTTTGCACACTGTCTGTGCAAAATGTTACATGCATTTGGCTACAGGTTCCTCCAGTCCCTAATGGAGGCTGTGTTAAGAACTGGCTCTAAGAGGGCAGGAGCCAGGAGCTGAAGCAACTGGGGGGCTGGGCAGTGTCCCTGCTAAGTGGGAGCTGGGGGAGTGAGAAGCCCGGTGGTCCCTGGGAGAAGAGGAATGTCTCATTTGGTCAAGTTTCAAATAACTACATGCAAGGGGCTGCTGGCACCTTACCTTGCTGGTGGCTCAGCCTGCCCACCATGTTAGCTGGCTTTCCGGAGGCCTCAGTGCCCTTAGGAGCAAAGCTGTGCCGCCCTCATCTCTGATCCCAGGCCGGCCCCACCAACCCTGACGAGTATACTTTGTCTTTTCTTCCAGAAACAGCCCCCACATCTGCCTATTCATCCCCAGCCCGGAGTCTGGGGGACACAGGGATCACGCCTCTGTCCCCTTCCCATATTGCGGTAAGAGATGTGAGCATACGTGTGGGAGGGGGTGTGCCGACACTCTTAGGTCGGCACTCATGGGGCGGCCGGGCAGCCCCTCACGTTCACGGTACCAGCTGTGTGAACCCGACCGAGCCCCTTCCCCATTCTGGGCCCGGTGAGGCTGCTTCTGGAGCCGCCGACCTGGGTGGGTAGCACGAGCCCCCAGGGTGGGAGCAGTCCTTTGAGATTCAGGGCTCGGGGCAGCTTCATGGAAGGAAGCAGCGAGGGAGTCGGTGAGAGGCGGTGGCTTCGTCGACTGCGGTTCGTCGCCGTGTCCGCACGTCGGTGGCTGTGTCGTGGCTTCTGGGAGAGCAGACCGGTGCAGGCACATGCTGCAGTGCGGGGGCTGGAGCCCGGGCCATGGCTCCCACTCAACCCTGCGCTGCAAGGGCCGCTGTTCAAGGGAGTCACGGGTAGCCAGCCAGAGAGAAGTACAGGAGGAAAGGGTGGCTTAGCCTGAGCTGCTCAGACTGCAAAGACCCCTCTGAGAAGGGCTCCGAGCCACCACCAGGCAGGGGCGCCAGCTCGCACTGATCTTCCCAGAACTGCCCGGGTTTGTCGTGGGATGTCCTGCATCCTGGGACTCCCACAGTCCTGGGAACACTGGGAGGCTGGGGCGCCTGCAGCCTGGCCCTGCGGTTTTCAGGCTCTGCACCCTGAACGTTCCCTGTCACCTTGGGAGTATGGGGATGGGGGACAGAGTGAGGAGAGGCCAGATGGGTGAGGCCCTCACCCCCAGCTCTAACTGATACATTCCGAATCCAAAATGATTTTATCATTTTTACTTCTGTGAGTTAAAAAAAATAGTCTATACTGCTTAAAAAAAAAAAGATAGAAACCTGGAATGGTCTGACCCACTGGACAGAGGAAGAAGGGTTCAGGCCCTGGGAGGATGGGACTCACCAGGGTCATGTGTGACGGGACCAGGCAGAGTCCCTGCATGCCGCGTGCTCCTCCTGTGTGTGACACACCTAAGCAGGTGCAGCGGTCACCAGGGAGGTGCACAGGGCACAGCGGGTGAAGCCCTCTGGGCAGGGGCTGGAGGTCTGCGTGGGGACTTGCAGGAGCAGTGGGAGGAAGATTGTGTCACTCAGGGAAGCGTTGGGCTCCCGGCCCTGATGGCAGAAGTTGTCTAATTAGCTGTGCCCATGCACAGTTGATAAAAGGAGTGGTGGGCAGGCAGATGCCCTCTCCCCAGGACTCACGGTGTGACAGACTTGAGCCAGAATGTGGACTGTCCCGTCTGCAGTGGGCACGCAGCTGGACTGGGCAGAACCACCTGGGCTATCTTCCTGGCCTCCCCTCCCCCATACCTCACTCAGTGTCTCTGCAGAACGATGCTGACCCGAGCGTCTCAGAGCAGCAGACATTCCTCGTGGTGGTGGCCATTGACTTTGGGACCACGTCCAGCGGCTACGCCTACAGCTTCACCAAGGAGCCAGAGTGCATCCACGTGATGAGGTGAGTGCTGGGGCAGGGAGGGGCTGTACCTGTGGCGACGTGGGCAGGTGAGTGGCACTCAGTGGGCAGGCCCTGGATTCCGGCCCAGCTCGGCCCAGACTCTCTGTGCTACTTTGGGCAAGCCACTTCGGACCCCTGAGCTCCAGGTTCCTGGCCTGTAAGAGTGTTGGTTTCATTCTGGCGTAGTGGGCCTGGGGACGGGCTGGACAGGATATCTGAAACCTGGCCCTGGCGATTCCGGTGTGGCCTGGCGGAGAGGCACTGATTCACAGGCTGTCTGTGTGGCGGAGAGGAGGTGCCGGCAGGGCCGCTTGCTGTGTGACCTTAGGTGGTGACTGAACCTTCTACACCGCAGTTTCCTCATCTATGGAATGGGGCTGGGGGCAGTACCTGCCTCACAGGGTGCCAGTGCGAATGAAGTCAGAGCACTTTATTAAAATCAGTGCTTGTCAGTGTCTCCATAACTGTTTTAAGAAATGTTATTTCCAAGGGATCGTCATGCAGCGGGAAACTGAGGGGGAAAAGGAGCAGAAATAACTTTGAACTTGCTTGGGAGGAGCCCTCACAAAACATTGGCCACGTTCAGGGCCTCAGAGATGCTACGTCAGTTACTGTAGAGGTTTTGGAAGGAGGTTCTACCTGAATTTTACTTCATTCAGAAGAACATATGAACATAACCATGGTACAGAGTGACAACGTTCTGAATGAGAAAGTTTAATTTTTTGTATTTAAATAGGAACCAAAGAATAAAAATCTGAAGGAAAAACTCAGGAGGCTCATTAGCTGTAAATAGTCGCCAGTTTGTCAAAGGTTGTGTGTAGAGCGCTCCCCTGGCCCAGGTACGCAGTGTCTGCTTGGAATGGTGACCAGCCCTGTGTCTCAGAGAGGTCACCACGGCGACTTTAGCTCCTTGGGTAGAAGCCTGCATCCCGATGGAGCTTGACTGGGAAACTGGCCAGGGACGATTCTAGACCTGTCTGGAGCTAGTCCAGTTGGAGGCCAGCTCTCCGTCTGGACTGTGCTGGTCGCACTGAAGCTTCGTGATGCAGAGTCAGGAGCAGGTGTGAGCTCAGTACCTCCCCAGGTGGGCCAGGGAGAGAGGCGTACTTCACCTCAGTCCCTCTTCTCACTTGCACACTTGTTCTCTCACCCACACTCAGCGTTCCCATACGTGCCCGTGCTCGCCCACCGCTGAGCAGCCCGCAGCGTCCTTTCCTCCTTCAGCACCCAGCTGTCCGTCACTCCTGTCTCTCCTGGGCCCTGTGTTCTTCCCCTGCCCCACCAGTTGGTCCCTCTGCCTTCTCTGACCCCAGAGCATTTCCCTGGGATTTCCAAGGAAGGTCCCATAACCTCTGCGTCTCCTTGGTGGCAGGCGCTGGGAAGGAGGCGACCCTGGGGTGTCCAACCAGAAGACTCCGACCACCATCTTGCTGACTCCTGAGAGAAGGTTCCACAGCTTTGGGTACGCTGCCAGGGACTTCTACCATGACCTGGATCCCAATGAGGCCAAGCAGTGGCTGTACCTGGAGAAGTTCAAGATGAAGCTGCATACCACTGGGGTGAGCGAGCCTCTCCCTGGCCCCACGTCGGCCTCACTGGACAGCAAGTTTCCTCCAGCCCTTTGGGGAGGAGACTTTCCGACCCAGGGACCTACGGGTTTCTCCCAAGCAGAAGTTCATGTCCATTTACCTTCATTTTAGAAACAACCTGGAGCACATGACACTTTTGTGGAACACACAGCCCTTACGGATGTGCACGTGGGCAGGGAGATGTTCAGAATGTTTAACAACGTGTTTGCCTTGGAAACTGACCAGTCAGAGTGGACACTGGCTGGAGCACAGGCCTAGCGGGTGGGGAACCCCTGACATGTCAGGAGATCCCCCTTTAATTGCTGGATTGTTGGGAGATTAGGGGATCCTGAGGGAGGGACTTGGGGACTGGAGGCATTTGGGAGGTCAGGACAGCGGCTATTAACTAACTAGTTTGGAAGTAACCTGCCCATTAATCCTCTGTCAGTGTGTGGGGAAGGGGGTAGCTCAGCACATCAGGCCCAATAATTGGAGGCCCAGCTTCCAGTAACTGCTCTGATCCCACCACACCAGTGTCCCATGAGATTTTGGGGGTACCTGGGGCCCCTCCCTCAAGCTTCGGGAAAAATCCCTGGGCCACAGGATAGAATTTTTTTGGTTTAAGCATTTCATCCCATCAGTTTTCCATATTGCTCAGTACTTAGAGATTCAGGGCGGTGACAGTGTTTGGACCCTGGGGACAGACAGCCTGGGTTTAAATCCTGCCTCCCCCACCTCGGAGGTACTTCACCCAAGTCGCTAACCGCTCCGTGCCTTGTTTTACCGTATTTGTGAGATGGAGACGCTGATAGTACCTTCTTCACTGGGACATTGTGAGGAGCAATGGAATCAAAGTGCACAAAGCTCTTAGAACCGTGCTGGTGCCTCGTGAGTTTTAAGCACTTGTGGGCTCCCGTTATTACTGCTTTCATTTGTCTGCTGTTAAGCGTTTGCAGGTGACAAAACAAGTGTTGATGGGAAGGCAGGGGCCGGCACCCTGCCTTCTAGAAGGTTCTGTGCTCGTGATGTGGTTGCCTGTCTGTGAAGCAGGCCAACCTCTGCTAGAAATGCATCCTTCCCATTTTCCCCGATGGGATTCAGTGCCGAATTTTAGCTGGTGCAGGAATTTTTTCACTTGAAATTTTTAAAAATTTGAGCCACTGGCTTCCTGGTTTCTGAGCACGGGGAGCTGCCACCCAGAAGCTGGGGTGTCTTTGCTGAGCACCAGCGGTGGGAGGCGGCTAGTCGGGAGGAGGGAGCTTGTGTGGCTGGGCCCGGATGACGGACGGGCTCCACGAGGCTGGCTTAGCAGCTCGATGCCCCTTCATGCTCCAAAGGCAAAGCCTAATTACCCAGCTCGATCAAGCGGGAGGCCCCACGGATATTTTCCCCCCTTGGTAGTCATGAGCCTGTTGGTTTCGGGAGACTTGGGGGCCTTCTCTGCCCAGCCCCACTCTGCGGGGACTTTTCTCATCATTGTTTAATGACCTCAGCCCATACGGCCTCTCGCAGAGAACCTGCCCCGCCAAGGATGGCAGCTGCTTTGGCTTCTGGCGGAGGAAGGAGGCAGTGATACCCGGCTCCCAGCGGATTAGACAGTAAAAGCCTTAAAATAGGAGCTCTTCTATTTTGGTGGCTTGGTTGGCAGCTCATTGGGGGAATGACAGCTTCACGTTTGTGTTGCATCATGCGTGTCAGTGAGTTTGCATGATTATGTAGGCCTCCGTTGGGGGCGCTCCCGAGACTGGCCATGTGTGAAATGGTATGTAAATTGCACTGGCAGTGGCGCCTGCTGCCTTTTCTCTCTTCCCTGAGCTTCACTCCCTGAGGATCCAGGGGAGAGAGAGAGAGAGAGACCCAAATATGGCTCAGCAGGTCCCCAGAACTCCACGTAGCAGTTCCCAAAGCCGGAAGGCCTGTCTGTCCTTCACCTCCTTACTGTTTCATTCCTCTCCCCCTGCCAGGACCTCACCATGGATACAGACCTGACGGCAGCAAACGGCAAGAAAGTCAAAGCCCTAGAAATCTTTACTTACGCCCTGCAGTACTTTAAGGATCAGGCATTGAAGGTAGGACATGTGGCGGTGCCTGTGGTGGGGTGATGTCCCCGCCAGCGAGGGGAGCAGACACAGCACGGAGGGAGAGACTGTGGGCTTTGCATTCGGAACTGCGAGGCGGGGCACAGTGGTGTAGCCGCTGTGGAAGGCAATCCGGCAGGTCCTCAGAAGCTTAATCCCCGTTGCCACATGACCCAGGGATCCCACTCTGAGGTATATATACCCAAGAGAAATACAAAGACTTATTCACACAAAAACTTGTATGTGAATGTTTGTAGCAGTAACTAAAAAAATTGGAAACAACCCACGTGTCCATCAGGGGATGAACGGTAAATGTGGTCCGTCCACACGATGGAATATTACTCAGCCATAAAAGGGAGGAAGTGCCGATACTTGCTACCACATGGATGAACCTTGAAAACATTATGCTAAGTGTAAGAAGCCAGACACAACAGGCCATGGATGGTACAATTCCATTTATTTCAAATGTCCAGAATAGGCAACTCCGTGGAGACAATAAGTAGGTTAGTGGTTGCCAGGGGCTGGGGGACAGTGGGAATGGGGAGTGACTGCTAAAGGGCATGGGTTTCTTTTTAGGGTGATGAAACTTAGACAGTGGTGATGGTTACACAAACCTTGTGAATATACTGAAACACACCCTGTTGTGTACTCTAAAAGGTGAGTTTTATGGTATGTGAATTGCATCTCAGTAAAAACAATGAGAAGAAAGCAAGACAGGAGACACCCGTAGTGCCAGTGTGACCGTGGGCGAGATGCTCAGTCCCTCCAGTACCCACATTAGTAACCTGATCTCGTGGGTCACTCGAGAGTAAATGAAGTTACAGACATGAAGTGCCCTCCTGGGGACCTGGCAGAGCGTAAAAACTTGGTAGATGGTTGCTGCTATTCCTCGTTCTTGTCCTCCTCCATGCTTCTTTCCCTGACCCCATGGAGGAAACTGGCCATGTGTGTGAGGCCCCTGGGATCGCCCGTGCAAAGGTTTGTGCGGTGACGGCCTGGAGTGCGGAAAATGGCGAATTTCTACGTGGAATATATTGTGCGGGAAGGTTCTTCCGCCAGAGAGGGAGGGGGCCAGGGCGGCAGAAGCGTTGTGAGGCCGGGTGGGACCTGGGGAAGGGGACAGCACCATTGCTCCAGGGGTCAGCATGGCAGAGTGGGGGGCACACAGAGAGGTGGAGCTCTGTCAGCCCGAAGAACAATGATCCCAGAGGGTCGGACTCTGGGCCTGGTGGCCCAGCAGCCGCTGGAGGGCCTGTCTGCCTGACCGCAGGTGGTGAGTCTGAGAAAGTGGGAAGGAGCAGAGGGAGGCAGCGTACTTGGGGGGCTCTGGCTTCAGGGGAGGCACCGTGGGGACTCTGGGCAAGTGTAGGACTTGAGAAAGTCCGTGATCCTGGACAAGTTGGCCACGAGGAAAGGCATGAACAGCCCATCTCAGAGCCGGGACGGGCACCAAAGGTCAAGCAGGGGCACATGGGGCGTGGTGGTTGTGAACGCATCAGCCCAGCCGGAGGCGCCAGCAACCTGCCAGCACCTTCTCCCAGCGGGAACTTGAGAAGAAATTCCACGAGGAAAACCCGTTTGAGGAGATTTATGGGAACTCCGCCCTTCGCAACAGGGCGGGCTGGTATTCGAGGGCCAGAGGATTCAGGGGAGGGAACTCCCTTGCATGTTGGACCAGGGGAGGCTCACCTGGAAGATTGCAGAGATCACACAGGAAGCGGACTCCTCGTTCACGGAGGAAAGCACACAGGAGAGCCCGACAGGTGGGAGGTTCCGTTAGCGTGGGCTTCCTTGCCCTTTGCGCTGCCCTCCGTCCCCGTGAACGGCTTATCTAAACAACTGTCCCTACAGCCCAGGAGGCCCGTCCCTCAGGCCGGAGCCTCTTCCTGTGTAAAGAGTTTAAAATAGCCTGGAAGGTCATAGGCGTGGTGCTTAGAAACCTCCCCAGCACAGGCCACATGCTCACCTGTGAGACTTTTAAAGCCCGGTGCAGACCGCAGGGGAAGAAACCATGATTTAAAGAGAGAAAAGCAAAAGGTTGTTTCGCATTGGCCCAAAGCAGAGCTGTTTCTTGAAACGTTTTTTTTAAAAACATTTGCTGAATGTACTTCAGCGAACAGTATACTTAACATAAAGTGGGTGAAGGCGGAAAATTTTATGTTACGTGTCCTGTATCACAATTAAAAATTTAAAAAAAAATTTTTTAAGGGCAAGAAAAAAATGTTGACTGACCAAAGAGGAAGTTAGTTCAGTGACAGGGTGGGCCAGTCCCACGATAACTATCTGAAACAATAGGGAAAACGAGACACCCGTCAGGACAACAGAGCCACCCGCCCGCAGAGCGGCCTCTGCAGAGCCGCTGGGAGGCGGGAGCACAGGAGGGCGTGGTTAGGGTTCAGATTCGTGCTGACATGGCAACGGAGGGCGTGGGAAGGAAGGGACCAGCACTTACCGCAGGGCGTCTCTGGGCCAGTCCTTCCACGCGTGCACCCGTTACTCTTGCCGCTAATGCACAGGTTAGTTTTATTCTGCCCATTTTACAGATGGAGTACTGAGTTAGGACTATTCTAGAGACACATTTTGTCTACGTGCACCTGCAGGAAACTTCTGAGGCTTCTGCCCGTGCCATTTGTTGACATGGTGTAACCTTAACCGAAAGCCAAGGGCAGTGTTGTTCATATCCTTTCCCGTCCTGCCAGGAAACCTCCTCGGATGCGCTGGGCTTTAAGTCAGGTAAATGACAGTGACAACTCTGACAACAATTGCCACCAATTGTTAAGCATTACTGTGGGCCGTGCACCGTTCTGGGTACGAGACCACCTGTAACAGCTGAGTTAAGACCTTGGCCTTTGGTGTCAAGATGGACGTGAGGCTGGGTCCAGATTTTGGCTCTGCCACTTCCTAGCTGTGCTGTCATCCAGAAGATGCTGAACCCACCCAGGCTTTCATTTCCATCGGTAGAAAAGGGCACAGTGATAATCTCTCCCTAACGGTTCCTGGATGGATTCGTGGGGACGAGGTGTGCAAAGTGCTTGACAAGGTTGACACCGAGTAAGCTCGCAGCGTGCATCCCTCAGAAACGATCAGTCCTCCCAACAGCCCTGTGAGCTAGGTATTATCCCCATTGCACGGATGAGGAAACCGAGGCCTGAGAGGTTGTCACTTACCCTAAGTCACATGACCAGGAAGTGGCCTGCGGTCACATTCAGTGAGTGAAAGGACTATCCAGAAAACAGACCCTTGCTCCCTCCCACTGGTAAGTTCAGGAGGCTTGCAAGTTAGGGAAGTTCATGGCCAAATAGCCTGAATTCTCGGCGAAGCCACAGGACGACCAGCTACGTCCACTTGACATGCTGCACTTCCCTTGGCTCTAGGAGCTGAGTGACCAAGCGGGTTCAGAGTTCGAGAACTCTGATGTCAGATGGGTCATCACGGTGCCCGCCATCTGGAAGCAGCCCGCCAAGCAGTTCATGAGACAAGCCGCCTACCAGGTGAGTGCGGGGGTGGGAGCCGGTGGGGCCCAGGGTGCCCACGGTGGTGACTCAGGTGTCCCCCAGCATTCTTGGGCTTCCTTGGGAGGCATCGAGGGGTCTTCCATAGGCAGGGGAGACTTCCTATTCCTCAGTTTCCTTCTGGGGGAGGAACGGGGGTCAGGCTGATAAGGGTTGGGGCTGGGCTCCGTTAGCTTTCTGGCTTTATACATTTCTAGGTCATGCTGCCACCATAGAGTCCCTGGGACTAGGATTTCAAACTAGGGTTCAGAGACATTTCTCCATGGGTGAAGGGAATTGAGAACTTCAAGGAAAAGGCTGGGAAACGATGTTTGAGTAAGAAAGGAACAAAGACGAGGCTGTGCACCAGGCAGAGCAGCTTGGCGTGGAGGCTGAAGCCTGCGCGTATGCAGCTGGGAAACAAAGGAAATACGATTTCCCCTGCACATTCCACCTGATGAACACACAGGAGCCCGTGTGGTCGCCCCGGAGAGGACTGAGGGTGGTCACACCTGCATGGTGGCGGACACCTGGATCAGGGCAGTAGCATGGCTAAGGAGTGTGCCAGTCAGCACAGCACCCTGGCGAGGGATCATTCCAGAGCCGAAGGCCAGCCCACCCATCGTGGGCGTCTGGGGGCACCGCTGGTGCCACAGACCCTCATAGCCTCCGGCCTTCATGCTGTCTGCAGACACCTTGTGCTGCAGTGGGCCTTCCGTGAGGGCTTGATGTCACAGGAAGAGTTGGGGGCCCTATGGACCTGCTGGTCTGATCCTGGGATAGCTGGCTCCTGTGTCCTCAGTCCCCTGGGTTAATGAAAGCCCAGTCTCTGTGCCTTGGAAGTGAGTTTTCAGAGCCATCAACCTGAGGGTGGCCTCTTGCCCACCACCACGCCTCTCGGGAGACAGCCACCTTTCCCAGGGGACATGCCTCTGACATTGAGTTTGTGACCCCATATATGAAATGTTCCTTTTAAAGCACCCACCAAATCCACCCTGAGCTTGGGAGTGTAGTAAACTGGCTGTGGGCACACTGGTGTCATGAGTTGTGCCTGACGCTTGGGGCTGTACTGCAGATGGCAGGTGGAGTTCAGGAAGGGCAGTGTCCCCTCCCCTCACTCTCCCCCGTCCCCTTTCTGCCTTCCCCTGCCCTACACTTCCTTGGCTTTCTGCTGTCTCTGCGCAGCGTGAGAATCTGGCTCAGTCTACAGTATCTGCCAAAAATAGATTTGTTTTTATAGGGATGAAGGAAGAGGGTGGAAGTTCCAAAAAGGGGCAGTTTCTTTAAAAAGAAAGAAACACAAATGCACGTCAGCTGTCCACAGACGCCTGGGCATCGCGGAGTCTTTCCGTGGTCTCCGCCCCCAGGCAGAGTGCAAAGGTGGGGACGCCGGGCGCGACGGTCTGTGCAGACGCGGCCCAGTTTTCCGAGTTTTTCCCAGGATTCAGGGTTTTGACTCACATTTTCCAGCCCACAGGAAGATTTGGACAACAAACGTGTGACCCGGAAAAGGGTTAGTTCTTATTTTTAGCCCGAGAAAGAAAGAGGGGCAGTGACCAGCCGATGTGTCAGGGCTGTCGGAGCTCTGGGCTGGCTCTTCCAAGGACAGGGTCTCTGAGAGGGACGGTGGGAGTCAAAGGCAGCGGGTGAGGGAGAGGCCTCATGCTCGGGGACAGCTGTGGAGGAAGGAAACCGGGCGCAGGGGGGTGGGGCGTCCTCTGGGGTTTGGCCCAATCAAAACGGCACCTCAGAGAGGAGAAGGGTCAGCAGGTCCTGGGCAGGGCGCACGTGACCGGCGTTTATGGACACAGGGAATTTGCTCGCTGAAGTCCAGAGACATACTGCAAAGGGACCTGTCCTCTCGCTGCCAGGTAGCTCTTGTCTGGTGCCGTGTCTGTAATGCTGATGTGATACTTGTGTTCAGTTTACGGTTGCTGCATGAATTTCAAGATGACAGGGACCATTCATTCATTCATTCATTCAACAAATCTGTGCTGGCACTTCTGTGTGCCAGGACTGTGGTAGGCGCTGGATTCATACCCTGTGTGACCCAGACGGGCCCAGCTCGCAAGTTGCTTACAGCTGAGTGGTTCTGTGAAGTCTTCGTACCTCTGGGAGTGGGGCAGAGGATGTGTCAGGGGCACAGTGGCCTTTGCCAACTTGTCTGCAGTTTCTTCAACCTGTCCTCTGAAAGATTCCTCATGACAAAATGGAAATGAAGCCTGGTACTCCGGCCAAAATTAGCATTCCTCTAACTGCCTCCGCCCCCATTTATTATACAGAATAAGAATGTTGTGTATCTATGATGGTTTCTTTTATGGGTAAACTTGACTGAACCAAGGTGGTACCCAGCTATTTAGTCCAATAGCTAATTGAGTATTGCTTTGAGGGTGTTTTGATTAACATTTAAATCAACTGACCAAATAAAACAGATTGTCCTTCCTAAGGTGGGTGGGCCTCATCCAATCAGTTGAAGGCCTGAATAGACCAAGAGGTGGAACCTGCTAGATATCAGGGAATTCCTCCTGCCTGTCAGCTGGCAAAGGAACTAACGGTACCATCATTGGCTGCTCTGGGCCCCCAGCTCGCCGATGGCAGAATCCAGACTTAACAGTCTCCATAATTGTATGAGCCAATTCCGTATAGGTCTCTTTCTGGTATATATTACATCCTCCTCTTTTGGTTTCTCTGGAGAACCCTAATGCAGAATCTTGAGGAAAAAAAAAACAAAAAGCAAAACAAAAACACAGTTCTTGGCCCAGGCAGCCTCTGAGATCCGAGCGTGCCCGCCAACTCTCCCACCCGTCAGCTGGGCTTCGGGCAGAAGGGCCAGCAGGATGAGGTCGGAGGCTGAGAGCAGCTGGGGAACTGCCATCCAACCTGCCCCGTTCCAGGCCTGTCGGAGCGTCCCAAGCCCAAGTTCGTGGCAGTCACGTGGCGTCCGAGTTTCTCCTTCCCTAGGCCCGGTGGAGCAGGACGGGGCCTGGCTGCAGGGCGGGAGATGAGGCTCTGGGCAGCCTCGCCCCTGGGAGGAGCAGGCCTGGAGTGGACGGTTTCGGGGTTCTGCTCAGAGGCCTGGGATCACTGCCAGTGAGGGCTGCGGAGAGCACTTTACAGAATACAGCTTCATCTGTCAAACTCCAACATCTCCGCTGTGTCAAGTGCTTGTGAAAAAGTAGGTCAAATCTCTTACAACGCACAGCGTTGGTGCCCCTTTAGCCCCTGGAAGAGCATTCAGTGGAGAGAGGGTAGCAGCACGGACTGCTGATCCCTGCTCTGAGGCCTTGGGAGAGGACCTAGAACTAACCGGAGGTAGTTCCACTGAGTCTTGAGGGCTTCCTGGGAAGGAAAAGGTCCAGTTTATTTAGGCATTTTGCCTAAAATGTGTAACTCCTGTAGTTTCCCGAAACCTGTTAACTAAAAGATGTTGCCCTGTAATACGTGAGGATCTCATCTAACGCCGAGTTGCAGCTTGCGTTTGCCTCTGTTTCGGAACAAACTACAGTGACCGATAGTCATACCGTGGGAAGCGGGGAGCAACCACCCCATGACACCCAGAACCCGTATGGCCGTGTAGCCCTTCGCAGCTTGTAGGCAGGCCAGCAGAGCCCTCAGCCGGTCCCGTCACGTTTCTCCACTGTGAACTCCACCCTTGGCGGGTTGTCCTAGCTGACTGCAGGGCCGAAGAGCAAAGGGGAGGTGCAGACGCCCACGTCCCTGGCCTCCCTGAAGTCACCTACTGCTGCTCCTCCCCAGTGGAGCTCGTGACCAAGAAGCAGCACTCTAAGAAGCTTCTACGATGGTGTTCCTGCTGCCCCAGATGCGTGGGGGAGTCAGACCAGGTAGCGTGCTCTCGTTCCGGACACGTCCTGTTTGTAGAATTCCCTGGGTCAGGTCAGCGGAATGCGAGCTCTCAGTTCAGTTGTGCACAGACGAGCACAGGGACTTGCAAAATAAAGGCCGGCTGGAGGGATGCTCAATTCATCCATTCACCTGCCACCTTCTGAGCACCTACTGTGTGCTGTGGGGCAAGAAGACCTGACTGCTGCCCTTAGAAGATGTACCACGCAGGAGCGGCCCGACATGTTCTTGTGGGCCCCGTGGAAGGAGAGTGCACATCAGCACAGCAGCCGTGAGATCCCAGCTCCAGAGTTCCAGTGAGCAAAAGCGAGAGAGCCGTCTTCTGCTCCAGGTGACCCTGGCCTGGTCCCAGGCAAATTAGCCCCAGGTCTCCTGACAGCTGCCAGGTGGAGGGCGTCTGCAGAGACGACTACAAGTGTTTATACAGAAGCAAAGCTTGCATTCCGGGCCCTGGAGCCTCCTGCTCAGCTGGACGTGGGAGTCTGGCACATTCTTGCGCGTTTCCTGCTTTCCTTGGAGGCCACAGGCGGCCCTGGGACCCTTTCCCGAGGAGATGGAAGTTGCACAAAACCAGCTGCCTCCTCTTACCTCTGTCCCTCAGCTCTTCGCTGTGGCCATTGTGGGAGATGTGGGTGGGGGCAGCCCCTCACTCTTGCCGGGGAGTTTGATGGGCTGTTTCCAGCAAAGGAATGTGGTTATTTGGTCCAGGGTCTGCCAGACACTTCCCTTTTCCTACCTTCTGGTTTGGGGTTCTCTTCGTCTCCATTCCCCGTCTGTGTCCTCTCCTGGGGATCGTGGGGAGCTCCTTGTGGGAGTGGGTCATAGAGCTGAGCCCTGGGGAGGGATGGAGGGAGGCCTCTCCTGAGGGTAGAGCCGTGCTGTTTCAGGCCCTCAGGTCAGCCTGTGCGTCTTTTCTGTCTGCAGGACGTGGGAGCATCATAGTGGGGGGTCATCTCGGTCACATACCACGTACACGTGGGCACGTCGAACTGTGTGATTGCACTCAAAGGTCTTCGCTCCTCTGGACTTGATTTGATTTTTCTGCAAAAATGTGCCCCATCTAAACCTGAGTTCCTGCTCAGGATTTCAGGTGGGGTGTGGGGGAATGACCTTTATTTTCTGCTCTTCTTTCTTTCCTCTCTCCTATCTGTCCCCCATGACCAGGCCCCTGCTGCTCCTTCCGGCCACATGGGGGCCACCTGACAGGTTAACATCCCAGTGGGGACAGGATGACAGTAACAGGCCTTTCAAGTGGGCAGAGCCTTTGCCTTTCGTCCTTCCCTCTGTGTCCCCGCGTCCGCTCTGGGGCTCTGCTCGCCCTACCTTTCTGCCAAGGTCATTTCCCAGTCTGAGCTTGGAGGAGAGTCCTGGTACATTTAGGCCCAGCTGTTTCTCTGTGGCTAGTCCTCCGTCCTCACCTCGTGTCGTGGAAGCCGGGCCTGGTAGCCTCTGTCTTGGGAGGGAGGACGAAGGGGCTCCTCTTGGTTGTATTTTGGATTTCTTCTTCTGGGCTCCTAGGGATTAAGGTTCAGAGGTCTCCCCATTCCTGGTGATGCCCCAGGTGTACAACCCTGCTCTCTTTCACTGGGCATTGTAACCTCAACTGTCTTTGTACCGAGCGTGCCTAATGTGACCCTGTGAGAAAGCGAGGCTGGAGATGGGGACTTTTAATCCCTTGAATACGGAGTGGTGGGAAATCTTGTCACACATCTGTGTCAGTGGCCTGTTGACCTATGTCAGTTAAGGGCAGACCCTGCCTCTTCAACCCAGGCACTGAGCTGAGGGTCATAGGAACGGCCCGTGTCGCTGGCCACCGCTGAGGGACAAGGCACTAAGGAGGCAGGTGTCCTGTGATCGGGACAGGACGCATGCGTGGTTCTGTTTGGTTTTGTAAGGTGAGTCTTCCAGAAGAGGTCCTACCACTTGGTGTGAGCCATTCAGTACTGGCAGAGTGGAGATATGCACTCACCTACCTGCCAGTGTTATCTCGAAAGGCCTTAATTGGTTCATTTTGGGTGTAGTTATTTCCGAGAACTTCTGGCCGCAAGTGTAGGCCATGCGTCGTCATCGGCTGCTGTCCCAGAGTTAATGGGTGGAGATCGTACGCACCTTTAAGCCAGGTGAAGCTGGAGCATTAGAGGCACTGGGGAATTTTTCCAAGTCTGAAGGCCGGGGCCACACTCAGTAACTGGAGTCACTTAGAGCAGGTGAGTCAAGAATCAAGAAAAGCTGGTCTGCAAGGTGCAGGACCAAGGCCTGGGCCAGCCCGGCCCTTAGGGTTGGATATCTTTAAGCCTAAGACTGCCTGGTTTTAGCACCGAAAGCCCTGGGTCCCAGGAAACCCAGGACTGTGGGTCACCCTACCTCTCTGATCCTGGGTTTCTTTCTGTGTGAAGTGAAGGAGTTAGACAAAAGCTCCTTTGCATTTCTGATAGTCTAACCTTAACCCCTTCCCCTCCTTGCCGGATAACTGAACCTCCTGAGCCCCTCCGCCCGGACTCTAGGCTGGCTCCTTGTGGTGAGAGAGGTCATTGTACACGTGTGACATTGCGTAGACTGTCTATCCCTGGTCTATGAGATGAGTCCACTAAACCTCATGGTCCCCGTGTAGAACTGGGGACGGCCCAAGGGTGGCATCCTGAGGTTTCCTGGGAAACGGGAGCAAAGACAACAAACACTGCAGTGACAAGAATGAAGTGTGCTTCTATTTTCCAAGGAAACCCCATGGGCTTCCACAGCTTCAACAAGCAATTGAAACCTGGTGCTCCAGTTCGGGGCTGGGAGAGGTGGGCAGGGACCTAGTGAAGGCCATGCCAGACTCTCTTCTCTGAGCACCCTCAGAAAGGTGGTCCCCAAGGCTCTTGGGCTGGCCTTTTTTTAAGGTCTGGAGGGACCATGAGGGGAAGGAACCAGATGTCATAGAGCACAAGTGTTTCTGCTATTGAAAAAGATAACTACCAGCTAGCTGTCTTTCCACCCATGCTCCAGAAAGGGGTGGACTGTGTGGGGTTCCAGGAGGGGCTTTCTCCCCGAGCCCCAGAGCCCTCCTGCTCAGGTTCCCACACAGAAAAATCAGACACTTGACCAGCTGAGGTCCAGCGATGGGCCATTTCTTTCCTAGGCTACCAACTACTGGGACTTGATGTGACTCGGTCAGGCAGGCTGTTTATAACCAAAAACAGTCTATCTGCCTTCTCTCCTGTAACGGTTTTCAAAACTCTGGGACCCGTTCCCCCTCGTGCTTCTCCGTTCTGGGCTAAGCAAGCCCCAAGTGCGAGCCTCAAGTGCAAGAGGCCCTATGGCCCAGAGAGCCTGGGATTTCCCAAGGGCACTTACACGTTTTCTTTGTCCATCGTGGTGTTTAGGTACCTGGCTTGGGGCCTAGCACCCGATCACCCCTGATTTAAGCTCTGCAGAGGCCTGTCGAGAGAATTTCCCAAGCAAGCAGAGTATGAGTGTCTCTTCTGTGGGGGTGGGGGGTTGGTGGCAGGCCCCTGTGTGAGTGTCCTTGGAGCGGTCCTGCCCAGGCAGCCCTGGTCCCAGACTCTGCTTCTTTTCTCCAGGCAGGCCTGGCTTCCCCTGAGAACTCGGAGCAGCTCATCATCGCCTTGGAGCCCGAGGCGGCCTCCATCTACTGCCGGAAGCTGCGGCTGTACCAGATGATCGAGCTGAGCGGCAAGGCCGCGGTCAATGGGTTCAGCTCCAGTGACACAGTAGGAGCTGGGTTTGCACAGGGTACCTCTGCTCTCTCTCTCCCCCCACCCTGCGTTCTCCCCTCCTGCCCCCTGCATGTCTCCCGGCCTCTGATTAGGTAAAGGCACCCAGTGGTGCTGTAATGAAGAATCAAGATGCTCCCGGAGAGATGGGATCTAAGCACCCCTGTGCTCAGACCCCCTACCTGGCCTCTCCATAGACCCCCATAAACTCAGCAGTGGGTACCCCAGTTCACCCACCCATGTGCCTTAGGAGAGAGGGCACTTCTCTCCAAAAGACCTGAGGGGGGCCTGAGAGCAGTTCTTGGCTTTGCATTTTACTAACTCTTAATCTTTTTTGTCTGTTAACTGATTCTTAGTCTAATGCCATTTGCCTGTGATTAATTCCTCCATTAAGACTGTTGATTTATTGCTGACTCACTCACTGGGGCCGCTTCGTGTGTGGTGAGCTCATTGTGTGTCTTAGCCATAACCCTGGCGAGAGGTGAAAACACGGATGACATTTCCTGACCTGGATGGCGTTCGTTTAGCTGTGGGAAGGGGCACCCACCGAGGGAGACCCAGGCTGGGGATTTTAAGGAACTTTTTCCTCTCTCCTATTTACCTGTATGCAAGTTCCTTATACTCTTGGTCCTCAGAACTGTTTTCCCTGATATCCAGGGTTCTGTGTGTCTGTCCAGGGCCACAGAGTTTACAGACACCCAAGGTCAGGGTCCAAGCCACCCACATAAGTGAACTTAGAAGCTCATTAGGGTGCTGTGGGGCTGGCGCTGTACACCATAGCTCTGAGCCCTGTCCAGAGAGCCACCCACCCCATCCTGCCCTAGAAGGCCCATGCCGAGGAAGATGAGGGCTGACTTCAGCAAGGACTGTTGCAGGTTAATCCCCCTACACCCTTATCCCCAAGTTTTGCTTGGGCCCCATACCCGAGCCCGTGGGGCCCAGGCTCGCCCTTAGCAGGCACGCATCCCTGGTCCTGGGCCATCTCCCTTAGGTCTCTCCTCCTCAGGCCACCACTCTGCCTTTGTAACCCAAGATTGAGGAGTCTTTGGACCTCAGCCACAAGACAGTGGCACAAAGTTCACTTGTCACCAGGCTGCTGCCTCAGCCTGCTGGGGCTGTGTGTGAGCACCCCAGATCTGAGTCACCGGGAAGGTACCGAAACAGGCTTCCCTTTGCATCTGAGGCTCGATTTGCCTTTTTCTAGCAGTTCTCGGCCCTCCCAGTGCGCTGAGCCTAGCCTTACTGGTAACCATCGAATGCATTAATGTTTTCAATACTTGGGATGACATGTTTCTTTCAATTTCCATCTTCATTGTTTTGATTGGAAAAAACAGGAACGACTGGACTTTGTATTGTACCTGCTGGTTCTTACTCAGCTGTTCATAAAGAGAAATTCATAAGACTTAGCAAATTCAAGGGTGGCTCTTCTCTCTGCTTCCTAAGTGTAACACGCAGGGGGTGGGGGTGGGGGAGCTGGTTTTGCATGCTTCCCTCCCCCGAAAGCTCAGTGTTTGGTTTCCTTTCCTTTCACATACCGTGTCTGCCCCCGGATTGCTCCTTGCCCGTGCCCTGTGCCTTACAGACCTTTCCGTTGTCTCATGAGCTCAGAGCGTATTTAAGGGTATTTTTTAATTCTCAAATTGTTGGCCCGGACCCCTCAGAGGGGCAGGGAGGCAGGGCGTCTGTCTCAGCCTAGCTTCTCAGTGAGAACCTTTCTCCCAGAGGAGGGGGTGCTATCTGGGGAGGCCTGGCAGAGCACTTAATCGGGAGTACCCAGGATGACGTGAGTGCCCCAAGACCCACCCCCAGGCCATCCCCTGCCCTTGATGTTCCTTCATGATGGACACCCAGTGGTCACTATGGAGGAGAACAGAGCTGGCACTCTTCCTCTAGCACCCCCAAAGTTTGCTGTCGGTATTTTTTTTTACTCCAAAAGGATTTAATGGGATCAGTAAAGGATACATTTTTCACAATCTTGAGCTTAATTTGCCTGAAAAACTGGATCATATTTTTGAGAGTTCAGAACACGTTTTATTAGCTGCGCTCGGCTGTGTTTTGATGAATGCCATTTTGTTAGTCGTCTAGATTGTGTTAGAAAATCACATGCCCACTGTAAGATCTGCAGTCAAATGTGTCGGGGGCTGCTGCTGGCCACAGGAGAGAAGCCCTGAGTCTGGGGTTCCTCCCAGATCTGCAGGCACTCTTTAATCGGGGGACAGCCTCCCCGCCATAAACCAGGGCCCGAGGGACTGAGCGCTGGCCGCGTGTTTGCCATCCTAATCCCCAGGGACAGCGTTGCTTTGCAAACACTGCTCATTGCTGAGAGAGGCTAGAGGGCCAAGGGTCCTTCATGGGATAAACCAACAACAGATGGACTTGGAGGGCCATGCAGAGTGAGCGGCACGCACTTAGGGACTGAAATTGGTGTAGGGCCAGGTTGTGGGATGGGTGGACAGAGCCATTATAGAATCCAGAACCCAAGGTTGCTCTTGATCAGGCCTGGGTAGTGATCATTTGTTGGGCACCAGGTCTGAGATATAGTGCTTTTACCTTCATCGTGACCTACTGGGAGCCAAGTGTCACCTGGGGTGCTGAGGACAGATCAGAGAACCAGCCCGGGCTCTACCTGTGAGGAACTTAGCCCAAGTGTTAGGATCCCCATCGAATGGATCAGGAAACTGAGGCCCGGGGCGGGGGGTAAAATGATTTGCCCAGTGTCCACCTTGGCTGTGCCCTGCTGCTTCCCAGGTATCCTCCCACAGCAGCTTTCCCATTTCTTAACATTCATATTCAGACTTCACTGTAAATAGTTAAATCTCTCAGAGCACGAGGGTGCATGGTCGGAGGGATAATTTCAGCCCGCGAGACAAGAGTGTAGGAACGTCAAGTCCCTTAACCTCCCTAACCCGGTTTCCTCATCTTAACTTAGGGCCATGATTTGTGCCCTGTTGGCCTTGCAGGGCTGCTGGGAGGCCGGTGGCAGATGAAACACCCCATGCAAGGTGCCACCACCGGGTTGTCCCACAGTGTTCGGAAGGGTGGCGCTGGCCTTTGCTAGGTTCAGGTGTGCCACCTTGTGGCAGAAGAGCATATTGGCTTCAGCAAGGGCAGGAAATGGCTCCTGTCCAGCTTATCCAGGATCCCGATTCGGAAACCGTACCCCACATTCCTTGTATCAGAGTTCCTTAATGTGCAATTCTTTAACCAAGCACACTGAAGGCCGACTGGCAGAGACCTTCCTCCCTGGGATATCAGAGCCAGGAAACTGGCCAGTTTTATTAATCCAGTCCCCACCTAAATGTCACTGGAGGAAGGGACTCTCACCCAGGTGAGCTTTTCTCGGCAGCGCGCAGGCCAAAGCTGCTGCACAGATGAAGAGCTGGGAGCCAGTGGAAATTGCCCCTTGCTCGGGAAGGGCTGGCTTTGTAATTCCCGATGTCGTGTTGATGTAATCATTTTAATCATGTTTCACTAAACGTTCTGTCCCTCAGTTTCCTCATGCTGTCACCTCCAACTGATGTCAGACGACTGCCCGTTCTTTCATGCTTTTCTTACCCATTGTCATTTTCTTTCTTTCTGCCACTAGCTAAGGAACACATACGGCGTAATCGGCAGAGCCGGACCTTTTTGGTGGAGAATGTCATAGGAGAGATCTGGTCCGAGCTGGAGGAAGGTAGCATCCTTTTGCCTTTGCTGGATTTGTGCGCATGCGTGTGTGTGTGCGTGCGTGCGTACGCACACACGCATGCGCACATTTGTGTGTTGCTAGCAAAAATGCATTTCTATTTGTTCCTTTTGCACTTTTGGAAAATGTTCAAAATCAGTTGGTTTTAAAGACCCAGGGAGGACTCTTTCCGGAGCTGTGATTTCGCATGTTATAAAACCATATAGACTCTTCAGAAGAAAGGTAGGGGTTGGAACTCCCAGTTCCACAGTAAGTCTGCTGTTAAACAGCATGTCATTTTGTGGTGCTTTTAACTTGGAAGGAAGTTGTCTGTCCACGTGGACGTGCCAGGTATGCAGCATGTGTGACCTGAATGCTTTAGTTTTAAAGCTGCACACATCTGTGTTCTTTATCATTCATGCTAACCACCACTCCTAGCAGACATTACTGCCTTCTCTTTAGTCCTGAGTAACTCGCTGTGCAGCTAATTAACAAAACTATTGCACTAACGAGAAGTGTGGTGGCGCTCAGCTGGGTGTACCAGGTCATCATCGCCCACCAGCTTGTTTCAGGACTGGTGGACAAGTGGTCTGTGTAAAAGGATGGCTGTTTTTGTACCAGGTGACAAGTATGTGGTTGTGGACAGTGGCGGTGGCACTGTAGACCTGACAGTCCATCAGATACGGTTACCAGAGGGACACCTTAAAGAACTGTATAAAGCAACAGGTGAGCCCCTGCATGACTGATTTTCTCGTCCCTGAGCCATTTCAATCACTTCCGATTTTTCGCGGTGTCTCATGGCCTCCAGGCCACCAGCATGTGGGATTGCAGGTGGGAGAAGGTACTGAGGCCTGTTTGAAACTGGAAAAAAAA
This sequence comes from Lyroderma lyra, assembly GCA_004026885.1. NCBI lineage: Eukaryota > Metazoa > Chordata > Mammalia > Chiroptera > Megadermatidae > Lyroderma > Lyroderma lyra. The sequence goes on from PVJL010005856.1 coordinate 73,615, forward strand.
ATGCAGTTAAATGTTCTTTTAAACAACGCACCATTAACTTGGGTTTTAACCATAATAAAGTGAGCCTGTTTTAGATCCTGGCCAAGGAAGATTGATTGCTTTTGAAAGTTCTGGAAGAAGGTGACTGAAACCAGATGCCACCTCTGACTTAGTGCCATGGCTGAGCTTTCTGGGGAGGTCCCAGGACACCTAGTCTGGGGTCAAGATTGTCAAACCAGAAAATGAACAGCCTCTTTCCCTGGTGGGAGTGGGGTGGTAAGTGATTAGTAGATCACAGAGACTAAGCCAGGCCTGCTGATTTTCGAGACCCTGTCTTAGGATTTCTTGGGTGACATTACTACGATGTTCTTAGTTGGGTAAACGTATTGATTTTATTTAGAATGCACCGTATTTTGCCGTGTATAATGCACACTTTGCCACCCAAATTTTTGAGGGAAAAATAAGGATGTGCATTATACATGGGTGGTACTAATTCTATATCTATATAAACGTGTTTAATTCTTTTATTTATGCTTATGAGTTAAAAGTGTAACTCTAGAAATCAATAACAATATCTGTATGCAAAATAATACCATGAAATACAACAATCATTTTTTGAATAAAAAATTTTATACATAAAATATTTTGTACCTTGTATCTGTTCTTTGCTTTGTAATTATTTGTTACATAAAATTTCTTGTACTCTAATATGTTAAAAAAATAAATGCTAAAATTCCTTTATAGTACAAAAAAACAAGTACCTAACTATAAACAAATAAAAATTTGAATTGAAAAATTAAAACAAAAGATTTCTTTTTCCTGAAAGTTTGGGCTGAAAATGTGGGTGCCCATTATACATGGCAAAATATGGTGATTGATTTTTTTTTGTTTGTTTGTTTTCTTTTTGTTCTTTTTTTTCTTTTTAATTCATTTGGTGATTGATTTTTTAAAATCAATTTTTGACAAGTTGTTTCTGTAGGAAGTACCTTTCTCCATGAGGCACGAGAAGACCCTAAGTCAAACCACAGCTGCGGGCTGCTTGTCCCCGGGGGTGCAGGTCTGCGTTTCTGAGAAGCACACAGGGCGGGCTGTGCCTCAGAGTCTGGATTCGCTTCCTCACGGTGTCTAAACATGACGGGCCCCCATTTTGTTCTCAATTCAGGTGGCCCCTATGGATCCTTAGGAGTAGATTATGAATTTGAGAAACTGCTGTGTAAAATATTCGGAGAGGATTTTATCGAGCAGTTCAAAATCAAGCGTCCTGCGGCCTGGGTTGACTTAATGATCGCGTTTGAGTCTCGCAAAAGGGCAGCCGCCCCGGACCGCACCAACCCGCTGAACATCACCCTGCCCTTCTCCTTCATCGACTACTACAAGAAGTTCCGCGGGCACAGCGTGGAGCACGCCTTGCGGAAGAGCAAGTGAGTCGGGCTCGCCGGGGCCCAGGGCCTGGGGGAGCGGGGTAGAGAGAACTCTCCTCAGTGGTCTGGTGGCCCTGTGGGGCACCTCCTGCAGGACGGACAGGACAAGCACTTGGTGCTTGCCTTCTTGTATACGGTTTTTTGTTTAAAAAAGCTGTTGATTTCATAGCATCCTTCAAAGTGGCAAATGATTTTTTTTGATGGGAGCACAAAGGGAATCTCATTGGGAATTCATGGGTTATAAAAGGCATATTTGATGTCTTTTTAAACCATGGTTTATACCCTTCATGATGCTCAAATGGTCCCCTCATGGCCAGTATGGCTCCTGAGTCCTGTGGACGTGACCTTTGTGGTCTCTAACAGTTTCCTCCTCCTGGTCAGTGAGGATGCTGGCACAACTTGGATATTCCTGCACATTTGTGGGGTCTGACAGCTCCCCCAACAGGGGGACTGGCCGCAGCCAGCCAGGGGTCACATTGTCCTTGGCCTCGGCCGTGGAAAGAATCCCTAGTCTGGGAGACCTGGCAGCATGTGATTCTGGGAGGCAGCTGGTGTGCAGTTTGCTTCTGGGACAAACACGTCATTTGGTGGCCCCCTGTGAACTTGAGAATAAGTGGGGTACGCACCACACTCAACAGTCTCTGGCATTCCTTTAGTAGCAGGAAGTTTCCAGAGTGGTTTTGCTGACGTGGTACTCAACCTGATCTTCACAACAGCCCCCCTGAGGGTGGTAAGGCAGGTGGTATTATCCTTGCTTTGCAGGTGAGCAGCCCGGGGCTCGGACAGAGTGTAGGCCGACTGGCCTGAAGTCCGATAGCTACTAAGTGGTGGCAGCCAGACCAGAGCCCAGCAGCCAGGCTCCCCGTGCAGTCCTTTCTGCCCTACGCCGCTGCTTGGGACATTGCACTCCTCTGACAGAGACAGTGAGGGGCACCTGCCACGGGACAGGTGCCTACAGGGCTGAAGAACAGGAACCTGAGCACACAGGGGTGTAGCCTTACAGAACAGGATAGCGGACGCATCGTATGAGCCTTCACATGCTCGATTCCGACTATTGTTGGATCCGAATGTGGCCATCCGAGAGAGAGAGCAAGAGGTCCCTTCACCTCCTTGTCTTTTGCACTAGACACTGGCTTCCACCAGGCCAGGGGGAGAGTGGCCACAGCGACAGGCAAGGAGAAACAGAAGAGGCTGTGTCTTAGCTTTTGAGCTTCTGAGGGTCCAGGTCCTAGCAGTTCAGGGTATTTCCAAGGACTTTAAAACCCCTTTTGCCCCTCCCGTGTGACAGATGTTCTGCCAGGGCCCACGTCTGTGTCTGTGGGTACCCTCTATGCACTCACCGCTCATTTCTCTGTGCCGTGCCCCACAGTGTGGATTTTGTGAAGTGGTCCTCCCAGGGGATGCTAAGGATGAGCCCGGACGCCATGAATGCCCTTTTTAAGCCGACCATCGACAGCATCATTGAGCATCTCCGTAAGTATCAGCCAGGGCTCGGCCACTCAGGATGGGGACTGACTTCTCTAGTGTCACCAACTATGCATGTGAATGAAGTCACTCCTGGCAGGGTGGCATGGCCTGTGCACGTGCTACGGGGGAGGCTGCGGGGCTCAGGCTCCTGCAAGCAGCCGGCAGCCTGGCTTCCCCTGGGCTTTCCCTTCAGCTTCACAAGTGGGTGAGCCGGGAGCTCTGCCGCAGCACTGTCTTGAGCAGCAGGCCCTCGGGAATGTGGAGTCTTCACTGTATCAGGACACACTGGGAACGATACATAACCCTGGCTGGGCCGAGGGAAGTGTGTGAACCAAAGAAAGGTCCCCAACAAAAGAGGACCCAGAATCTGGTCAAGCAGCTATCTGCTGCCTCTGTGGCCCTCACCTAGGGACACACGATAAATTCACCGGGACCTTTTTCCGTATCCAGGCATGCACGTCCCACCCCTCACCTACCAAATCACAGCCATCTGTGGTGGGATGGGACTTTTACGAAGCGTGAAGGCTGGTGTTCCTGCCAGCCTGCCTTGACTTCATTAACAGGGCTGCAGCTTTGGCGAGTGCTAGGAGTAGTCCTTGATGCATGACAAATTGCTGCTTAAAATGATCACCACCGACCTGTGAAATGGGTTTCTACTCAGCAATAGCTTTGGGTGTTGTTTCTGAGCACAGTGGTGTGTACACCCCCTTTCTACACAAAAGTTCTGCTCGACCGGCCAGACTAAGCCTGTCCTTCCGCCGGCCCAGGTGCTTTTGTCCATTTCCCACCTTCTCAGGCCACCCAGTTCCCCTTGGCTGCTGGCTTTGGTGACAGGACCTTGTCCCTTCCTCTTCCCCTTCAGGGGACCTGTTCCAGAAGCCCGAGGTGTCCACCGTCAAGTTCCTGTTCCTGGTAGGCGGCTTCGCGGAGGCGCCCCTGCTGCAGCAGGCGGTGCAGGCCGCCTTTGGAGACAAGTGTCGCATCATCATCCCTCAGGATGTGGGCCTCACCATCCTCAAGGGTGCCGTGCTCTTCGGCCTGGACCCCGCCGTCATCAAGGTGCGCAGGTCCCCACTCACCTACGGGGTGGGCGTGCTGAACCGCTACGTGGAGGGCAAGCACCCGCCCGACAAGCTGCTGGTGAAGGACGGCACCCGCTGGTGCACCGACGTCTTCGACAAGTTTATCTCTGCTGACCAGTCTGTGGCCCTGGGCGAGTTGGTGAAGCGCAGCTACACCCCGGCCAAGCCCTCTCAGCTGGTCATTGTCATCAACATCTACAGCTCTGAGCATGACGACGTGAGCTTCATCACTGACCCCGGCGTGAAGAAGTGTGGCACGCTGCGCCTGGATCTCACGGGAACCAGTGGCACCGCCGTGCCCGCCCGGAGAGAGATCCAGACCCTCATGCAGTTCGGGGACACCGAGATCAAGGCCACGGCCGTCGATGTAGCCACCTCAAAAAGTGTCAAGGTTGGGATCGACTTCCTAAATTACTAACTGGCCTTTCCCAATGCCTGACCCCCCATGGACTCAGCTCACCCGCATCTGCTGACCTCAACCCTCACTGTCCTTCCCCTGCCCTTGACCCTGACATTGCCCACCTGAACTTTAGCAGGGAAGATGAGACCAGGGCTAGAAATAATTAGGCACTTTTGAGGGCACACTGGAGTCAGAAAAACTGCCAGGAAAAACTAAGACTGAGGTTTGGGAATAAGAAATTCGAGGATTTTAAAAGAGCAGTTGGATTGCATAGGTCCAAGGGGTGAAACACCCACCCAGCAAGGGAATCTGACCATCTCGGCGCGGGGACTGAGCCCGCGTTGAACACGTCGCGGTCCAGTAGGACTGAGGATGCCCTACTGCCGTCCTTCCACGTTCACGGTGACATCTTTGAGCCAGGAGGAGTTTCCTCATCTCTTCGAGGCTTTTCTTTTTACATGTTTTTGGGTGGCAGTCCATATAAAATGCCAGCCATCTTCAGTTCATTGTTTTTGCTTGTCATGTGATTAGAAGTGGAAATTCAGTGGGGACTTGGGGCGTTTTTAGCTGGTGGGAGGCTGCCTACACTGGGCACTATTTTAGATTGTCATGAGTTAAATTCCACATAGGTTCGGTGAAGAAGGATGGAAGCCATGGCTGATCCACTAGGGTTTGTGTGAGTGGGAGAGCTGATACCGCAACTTCCCCGCAGGCAAAAGCACTCGCTTTGGTGGAAATGAATATTTAAGAGTTACCGACACATCCCAGTTCGTGCGCTGTGTAATTTTAGGCGTCAGAATGCTGCATCCTAACTTCTGAATTCCTAAGGAATTCTCGTTAACCTTAGGGGGAATCTGTGTTGAGAAAATGGGGTTGCATTTGGCTTTGTTCACATCGCCAAGCCCAGGAGGCTGGAACAGCCCCCTCACCTGGAAACGCACGTGCATTTTAAATGAACTCCCTTCCCCCCTCACTCACCCTCATCCCCCTAAAAGTTCTGGCCATTCCTGCATGTTGAAGGGAACACATGGGTGATACAGGGACCGAAAGTCTGTTCAGTGAAATGTTTCATCAAAGCCTTCAGTTTTTGAAGTCTGTGTAAAAGGAATTCGTAGATCCGTACTTGGTAAGTTAAGCTGGGTTGTTTTCAAAGCAGATCTGCGGGTCACCAGCAAGAGGGCGCTTGTTAAAAACAGGGTTCCTGGATCCTACCCTTTTAACCAACTGAAGCCCTGTCTTGGAGCAGGGGGCCGCAACCTGCAATTTTTAGTAAACACTACAGGTGACTGAGATTCAACTGGAACGTGAGCACTCCTGGCTTCCTAGCTTGAGGTTTTTGTCTGAAGCCGAGAGCAGACCTGAGCCCGCAGCCTCCCATCCTCCCATTCGGGCTCCCTTGGGGAGACGGTTTACGGGAAGAATGATGATCCCACTTTTGACCTCTTGTGAGTGGGGCTGGGGCCCCACCTGGCTTGGAGATAACACTTTAAACCCTAACAGGAAGGGCCTGGGGAGGAGGAAGATTGGAAGAAAAGCTAAGAAAGGGGTTGACCAAGGAACCAGCTGGCTGGGTCTGCGTTCTCTCCTTTCCCCACTGGCAACCTTCAGGAAGCAACTGAGGAAAAAGAATCAGGAATCTGACTCAACAGCCCATTGGATCCGTTCAAAGCTGTCTTTTCCACCTGCTGGGCTTCATCCCACTTTTAAACCACTGGAGGTGTTTACATAACGAACAGAGGGGGGATGAGCGAATGCAAGTTGGATTCACAAACCCATTCATAGCTGATATGCAGATTTTAAATAGCATTTCCAGTTTCGTTTTAACATGTCGTCTTTTTCACCTCACCTGCTGCAGAATTACCTGCTAGAATGTGAAACGCAACAAACCACATAACTAGAGAATGCTAGTCACACAACTTATAGGAATTCTCATCCAGGCACAAAGGTGTGTTTGCTAGGGTTCTCTTGCTGCCTGCTCTGCTTCAAAAGCTACACGTTATGGGTCTTTCTTTGGTGTTGCCAGCCATACCCTCTCTACAAATAAGACTTCTCAATTTAGTTTAATATAATTTTATGTACATACAATATTAGAATATTGTACAGAATCTTTATTTCTACAATGTGCTTTTCTTGTTTAAAAAAAAAGTGGGGGGGGGGAATGCTCTCTGAATTTTGTTGATATTGCTGCCTCTAGTTTTCCATGGTTTCATTTCTTAATTGTGCTTACTAATCGATTTGTACCAATACTAAGCTATGGACGATGTATGCAGACTGAGCAATAGACAGAGGTGCCTAGGGTCAGAATACTCTGAACACATGGACCACCTGAATCAACAACTTCATCAGACTTTCTACAGGTACCTCCTTCCTAGAGGTTCACAGTTTATATTTAAAGGAGCATAATAATGCATTGATTCTCCTGTCCAGTCTTTGAGAGCTGAACGTTCTAGTTCCGTAAGCATGGTGACTGTGCAGAAGGACCTACGAAAACTCTTCTTATCCCTGCAAGGTTGTCAGCCTCTCCTTGTGGGGCAGAGCAGTCACTCTGAGGGCCGAGTGTGGCCAAGCATGGTCCACCATGTGTGATGTTTTCAGAACACGAGGGTCAAAGGAAGGAATTGGATGGTGCCCAGATCCAGCTTTTCTACTGGATTAGGTGTAAGTGTGGGTGATATCGTCAAGCCCTTCTTTTGGAGCTGATGTTAAGGCCTGTCCCACCTTGTGTTAAGAATGTCTCCTTGCCTACTGTTTCTCTTACATTGGTTGAAATCTGTACTGTTGGCAAACAGATGATGCAGAAGGGGGTAATAATTTTATGGGACTTCCTTGTGGCCCCAGAGACGCAGCCCCAGTAGTCGAACTCCTTAAAGGGATTTCCCAAATCCATCCCTCCCACCCCCCACAGAAATATTCTAGAATAAGAGCACTGGGTAAGTACACTGGACGCATTTTCTAATCTTAGAAAATTTCTAAAAGGCCTGTTGTCTGGACTCAGTTGTCCCTGGCTTGTTATCTGATGCTCATGGGTCTTGGAAGCAGAACTGTCAAAGGATTTCCTATGTAACCGCCCTTTCTGTACACAGCAGGCATTAAATCAATACATGCTGACTGCCAGACAAGTCACAGACAGTCATGAGATGGGAAAGAGGAGGAAACATCGAAGCATTTTTGTAGAGTGAAGGCTAACATGAGTCCAGATTAGCGATCCTGCCCTACCCCTAGAATGTTATTTAGATCAAGTTTAGCTTTTAGAGTCCAGGTCTGGTTAATTGCAAAGAATCGCATGCACCAATATAAACGGGAGTCAAAATGCATTATTAGTCGATGATCGAACTTCACATTGTAGAGATGAAATAGCTGTGATTGAGCTGCACATTTATGCTGGGAAATGGCTTAACTGGATGAGTAGTATAAAAGTTGTTGGCCACACTGTCACACCTCTCATCTGCTTGGAATATGGAAGTGTATTCTAAAATGGGTCTTGTTCACTGCAAGATGAATTCAGACTTCACAGAACTTTCTAGCAGTTCACAACTTGGCAAGATCGTATCTGCAAACTCTGTCTTCACAGATGTCTAATAAAGCAAAACTCTGGATCTCATGTGGCCCAGATGTTTTATTTATTTATTTTTGCACTCTGAATTTGTAAATAGACTTTTAGGTACATCATTACCCACCTCAGGTGGAGATGAGAGTTTTCAGGTCCTTTCCTACATGTTGCAAGCTCTATTAACTCTCATTCCAACAAGACTGGCCCCTTTGGGAAGGAAAGCTCTACTCATGTCCATGAGCCCCTTTCCTTCCAAGCTGGATGAAAGGTGGTCTAGCCAGAGAGAAGGCAACTGAGTCAGGGTGGCCACTGACAACTCCACTGCACCCAAATGAAGGTCATTAAAAACAAACAAACAAACAAACAAACAAACCCAAAGCAGGTGCAAGGGCTGAGACTGGTGCCTTGCCCTTCGGGCATCTTAGCGGGCACACGACGCTGGCTGCTGCTGCTGCTGCTGCTGCTAGAGCCTTGGGTTTATTGCAGGCTTTATGTCTGGGTCACCCTCCAGAGCTGGCTCTAGAAGCTTCCAGACAGCGCGACCTGGGGTCCTAGGATCCTGAGGGAGGTATAAATGAGCTCTTCCTAAGTGGGTCGCCCCATCAGCCTTCATCCAAAGTTCATTTCCCAGGAGAGGTGAGGTAGGGAAGGCTGGGAGGTGTAGTCAACACGCGGGTATTGGGAAGTGGTGCCATGGGCAGGTGGGCCTGCCTTCTCTGTGCACGGAGTGGCCGGGACTAGCTGCAAAGGCCACTTATTCCCTCTCGGTCCAGAGTGAGCACTTTGGTTTCAATCCAGTACGATGGAGGCTCCGACGCCCCGGTCCGTTCCCCGCCCTCCCCCAGCCCCCCGCCCCTGCCCAGCGCTCCTAAGACGGGTTAGAAAGGAGGGCGGCTGCACTTCCTCCATATCGCCGCCTTCATTTGGGTGCATTGCCCCATTTCTGCTCTGTCACCTGTCCTGGCCATGTGGAAATCGTCTTTCCCAGTAACAGACAGACGGCTGGGGGCCGGGGTGGGAGAAGCCCAGGGAAGCACCTGTATGGGGAAGCCGCCAAGATCACAGGCCTCCCTGCTCTCTCTGGCTGCCTCCTGCGCCCCGCGGTGCCTCGCAGGGCCCGGGCACCAGGGAGGGAGGCCCGTTCTCGCCCCCCCTCATCCTCCCGCCAGGACCTCCGGGCCGCAACCCCCGGGCCGCAACCCCCGGGCCGCCCCAGTGTCCCCATCACTAACAGGCCCTTCGTGTGCCCCTTCCCCCCAGGTCCAAAACTTAGGACCCAGGCTGGGCGAGACTATGAACGGAGAACGGCTTCCGAGACCAGATATTTGTTGGCGACTCCTGAGCGGGGCGCGGGGGGAAACGTCCCCACCTTCACTCGGGCCGCGGCTCGAGGTGGGGCGGCAGGATGGTGAAGGGGGAGGGGCAGGCTGAGAGGGCTGACCCCGCCCAGCGCCCTGGCCCCGCCCAGCGCCCTGACCCCGCCCAGCGCCCTGGCCCCGCCCAGCGCCCTGACCCCGCCCCGCTTCCCCGGCGGAGTGAGCGCACAAAGGCCTGAAGGCACGGAGGCTGCGCGTGGGCAAGGCGCCCCACTGGGCAGCGATCCAGGCCCGTCCGCCCGAGCGAGCGACTCCGGAGAGGGTCGGGGTGAGGGTGTGGGGGCCGTATGCGCGCTTTCTGACCCCATCGCCCGCTTCCCCGCACACCTCCTCCCTGCGCTCCTCCCGCCTCTTCCAGGCCTCGGGGCGGGGTGGGGGGGTGGGGGGCGGAGACCGCAGCCGCGCCGCCCGCCACCCTCCGCGCGGGGCGCCGCTCCCTCTCTAGCGGATTGCTTTTGGGCGACAAAATCCTGCCCCTCCGAGTTTGGAGGTTGTGCGCATACCTCCCTGGACCGACCGTCCTCAGACAAGCTCCTTACCCTCTCTACGCCTTTTCTTCCCCTTCACTGGGACTAACGTGTAGGGTGGTGGTGAGGATGTAACAGGAAAGCAGTTCCACCAGCCCTGTGCGGTAACGAGGGTTCTATAAATGTTTGAACTGTTCTAAAAATTCTCATCATTGCTGATAAAACCTGGTGGTGGCCCTTCCCCTCCACCCCTTGAGGCCATTCGTCCTGGCGGGAGGGCATCACTTTTAAGGGGAGAGCAGGCTGGGTGTGGGGCGGGAGGCAGCACCAACAGATGTGAGATGCTGGCCTGGGCCATCCGGGAGAGACCACAAGTCATCCCCCAAAGGGAGTGGGTCTGGCTCCAGAGACAGCGTCCACTTAAACTGATGCTACAGTGGTCCCCCCATCCCTGCTCACCCCACCTTGAACTCCATGCCAGCCTATTGGGACTTCTGACCCCTTCCAGCGGGAAGGTACTCTAATTCTTTGTTAGGGGGCTGTGCTGAGCCTTGGAGGATGTTGAGCAACATTTGTGGCCTCAAGTCACCAGATGCCAGTAGCACCCCGTGCCCCAGTGGTGACAGCCCAAAATGTCTCCTGACACTGTCAGATGTCTTGAGGGGGTTGGTGGCAGGCAGCAAAAATGCCCACTGCGATCTGGATAAAGAAAGGCTCTGGGTTAAGGGTGCCTCATCTCTCCCCTCTCCCAAGTTTCAAGAGTCACATACGTGGGGGCACCTGGGTCTCACTCATCTTTTATTCCTAACCTCTGTCACAGTTGGTGGCCATAATGTGCACACAGTTCCCAATCATCGGAAGGAAGGTTCCGGTGGGGGTGGGAGGAGGTTCCTAGGGGAGGGAGGTGCTGGTCGGTGGGGATTTGCACACCTGTCATCTGAGTTCTTGTAAGAGATGAAGGCCCCCTGGTATCTGGCCATGGGTGTTATAACTGAAGCCAGCACCATCTCCTGGTTTTGCATACGATGTGGTGCTGCCGCTCCATCCCAAGCCCTGACAAGGTCGCTGTACTCCCGAGGGAGGGCTCTAGCATACTCCAGGTGAGTTCTTGAAGCAGGGATATTTGATGAGACAATGTCATTTTGTCTTTCCTTTATTAACAGAGAACAAAATCATGGAGTCTCCCAAGACCTTCATGAGACAGCTGCCAGTTGCACCAGGCTACAGTGGTAAGTGGCGATGTGCCCTCCAGTCATGTCTGGCAGGAGGACCATGGTCTTGGTCCCTGTCCCTCCTTTGACCCACTGTCCGTATCTGTCTGGCCTACTGGGCCAGTACAGGCCCTGGAGGTTTTAAGATACTTGTTAAGAGCCCTCTATTGCTGAAGATGGCTGAAAATGGTTCCGATAAATAGATGCAACTTAGGCCGAACCTCCCAGAACGACCTGGTATGCAGGAAGCACTTAATGACGATCCAATGCTTTCAGACCAGTATAGACACCATGAATGGGGACAGATGCACTGAGTAAGCTGAGGCCCTGTCTTTCTTCCCAAATTCGGCTTTCTCAAGTTTGCAACAGAACTAAGTCTTCTTGTGGTCCCATTCCTCCTTGTGTCCCAAGAGGGAGAGAGACCAGCTGCCCTGGTTTGCCTGGAATTAGCGCTGGAAGTCCTGTGTCCCAGGAAATCCCTTTGTCCTTGGCAGCTGGACAATTGGTCATCCTACCTAAAGGCTTCCAAGCTACCAAGAACTTACTAAGCCACATCCCTGTGACAAATCCAGTGACCCCTATAAGACCTCAGACCCACACACAGGTGTTCTTAGCAGAGGAGACGCAGGGGTTATACTCCAAGGCTGCTCGCCTCACCCTGGTCCTGGTTGATGAAGAAAATGGGCTTTGGGTTCTAACAAAACTGAGGTTCCAGCCTCTGCTGGGCCTGGTCTGTGTGATGGTAAGTCACTTACCTCTCTATGGCAGGTAAACATTGCTATAAAATGAGTCTATTAGTTTCCCAGGGCTGCTGTTTAAAACAACAGACACTTATTCTCTCACAGTTTTGGAGGCTAGAAGTCTGACATTGAGGTGTCGGTAGGGCCGTGCTCTCTGGGAAGGCGCTCGGGAGGTTCCTGCTTTGCCCCTTCCACCTCTGGTGGCCCTGGGCATTCCTTGGGTCGTGGCAGCATCACTCTACTCTCTCTCTCCATCTTCACATGACACTTCATGTGCCCTCTGCCTCAGTCTCTGTGTCTGTGTCTCAAACCTCCCTCTCCTTTCACTCTAAAAAAACACCAGGTATTGGATTTCCACCCTAAAGCCAGGGTGGTCTTATTTCTGGATCCTTAAGTATATCTGCAAACATCCTATCTCCAGATAAGGTCACATTCACAGGTGCCAGGGGTGAGAACTTGGACATATGTATTTGGGAGACACAAGTCAACCAACTGTCTAGGATAACAATAGACTTTTTATGAGATTGTTGTGAGGATGAATGGAGCCAGCCAGCATACACAGCCTTAGTCCTTGGCACCTGGACAACTGGTCACCTCACCTCCTGCATACGTAACATTTAAAATGTCTTGGTGCTCAGCAAGCCTCCGTAAAGGTAGCTTGTCTTCTTGTGTGTGTGCATCTATCCAGTTATATAAAATTCCTGCTGATCAACGTGGGCCCTGGTGGAGGAGAAACCACTGGGACAAGCCCCCTGGATTTCTGTGGTCTCTCCCATGACGGTAGGGTACCTTTTCATTGCCCTAAGGTTTGGGGATGGTGGGCGGAGGGTTTAAGATCAGTCTCGTGCAGGGTGCAGGGGTGGCGGCTGCCGAGACCACACTTTCCTTGCCTACGGACAAAGGCAAAAATGTCAGGCGTCAGGCAGGAGAGTATTCATTTATTTAGCAGTTTTAAAACCAAGTTCTTAACCGGTTTTTCTCATTTGCTCTTTTCAAAAAATGGTTTTATCGGGACATGATAGTGCTTAGGATTCAGTATCCAGTTTAAAGAGATGGTCGCGTGTTACCCCTGACTGTAATGTTTGTATGTTATTTTGTGGGGAGTGGGGAATGGTCGTGCTGGGGGCGGGTGTCGCAGATGATGAATGTACCTTTTTGCATAACGGGTCTCTGCTTGTCATGAGCCCGCCATGTTCTGGGCATCCTGAGAAGAAAGGTCCCAACTTGCATTTGGGAAGTGTCAAGGGAAATAAGCTTCCTCTCTAAACAGGCAAATCATTTCAGTGACTCCTCAGACTGTCGTTTTGGCCTGTTATGGGCTTTCTCTGTTGGCCGTTCAGGCCAACATTAGGGGCTTTGCTATCAAAAAATATTATTGTCATCGCCTTTGTTGAAACAGGCCTTCCCTCCCCGGCTCCAAGGTCACTCTTGGTGGCCTTGGGAGGGCCCAGTCACAGTGGAAACAACAGCGCTGCTTGTACTCGTGGCCTTTGGGAAAATGCAGGGTTGTCGGCCAAGGCAGAAATACCAAGCGGTGGGCTGAAAACCCGGGGCATTTGGGCAGCTTCTGAGTCTTTGCTGAGGGCTGTGATTTCCGCGGGCTCTTGCAGGCTTCATCCCGTACCTCAGCTGCGAGGATACCGCCAGCGAGAATGACATGTCCCAGTGTGTGAAAGATTTCCAGGAGAAGACACAGCGCTACAAAGACCAGAGGGAGGAATTTTACCGTTCAGTGGCCGCTGCCCCGAGACTGAAGCCCATCTGCTCCAGGGAGACCATCCTGCGGGTGCTGCACCAGTACTGCCAGCAGAGTCTGGGTACTGGATCTCAGAAACCAGCCCCCTTCCGCCCCGGGCCCAAGGGCGGGGCCTGGCAGCGCTGCAGAGCTGTCACCGAGATCACAGAACTCAGCCCAGTTCCAGATCCCAGGCAGCGGTGGAAGGGGAGAGGGCTCCCTTTCTTAAAACGAGAAAGAACCATTTCCAGGGGGGAGGGACGCAGGTTGGGAGAGGGACGCAGGTTGGGGGAGGGACGCAGGTTGGGGGAGGGACGCAGGTTGCGGGAGGGACGCAGGTTAGGGAAGAGGGTGTTGGGAACTAACCGCCCCTGGGCAAGTCTCACCACAGCCGGTCAGCCAGCTGCCTTCTCAGCTGCTGCTTTTTAGTTTTGCCCTCTCTGTGCCGGGCCCCATTATTTCATTACCAACTCCCAGCAACCCTGTGAGGTCGATACTGTCATTCCCATTTCAGAGATGGGGGACGTGAGGCTTCAAGGTAGGCTGACCAGACGTCCCATTTTAAACGGGACGGGAAACAGCAGGACTGTCCCATTTCAAACGGTACGTGTGGTCAGCCTGCTGACACCTTGAATGTAGCCCAGGGAGACGAGGCTGACCACACGTACCATTCGAAATGGTACCGTTGTTTTCTGTCCCGTTTAAGGTGGTACATCTGGCCAGCCTACTTGAAGAGGTAGTGTCCCTGGTCCAAGGTCAAACCTGAATTTGAACCCAGCTCTTCCAGGCACTAGCTGGGTGGAAGGGCTTTTGCACTGAGTAACAAACACAAAAACAACTGCTGATATGATTATATAATGTTAATAACCACAACAAGGGTTTTCCCTGGACCATTTTTCAGGTTTAAAGGCCTAGAGGAAAAGTAATGGACTGGTCACCTTTATTGTTGTTCTTATAATTGTTTGGTGACCTTTTAAGAGCATGTTGCTTATGCTTTAAAAATGTCCAAGACATTACACAGAACATCTGCCTAAGAGTTTGGGATTGAGCCCAGCTCTTTGCCTAGTTGCTGTGTGACCCAGGACAGGTTGCCTCCCCTCTCTGAGCTCCAGTTACCTTATTTAGGGCAGAGCAGGATGGACTGGATACTCCCTAGGGTGCCTCCCAGCTCCAAAGTTATGCGACTCAGTGGCCTGATTTGATTCTTACAGCTACTGGAGGAGGCAGATGGGGCAGTAGTCTTCCATCACAAGTGTGAAATTGCCTAAGGGAGGTCAGCCCGTCAGCCAGAGTCACTCATGAACCTGCAGGCAGGTTCCCGGTGCTGATTGTGACCTGGGTGCTTCTCCCAATTCCCTGGTGTAAACTGTCTAAGAGCAGTTTAACCTGAGAAAGGAGTGATGTCTGATTAAGAGCAAGGACTTGGGAATGGGTGTGAGTTTGAATCGCTATGTGACTGTGGCCAAGTCTTGACCTTCTTGAGGTCTCAGTCTCCTCTGAGGTGATAATGGCACCACTTCTTAGGGAGTACGAGAGGATGAAATGAGAGGCTGTGTGTCAAGCCCCTACCGAGGTGCCCTGCACAAGACGGGTGGCTGCCTTAGGATGTCTAGACGCCCAGGTGTTCCCCGGGGCTAACTGTTGGGGTGCCAGCGGGGAGCACTGCCCGTGGTGTGGCTTCTCCGAGTCCTCAGGAAGCATGGCATTTTTTACAGAATGCAAATACATAAAGAAACCCTTCCAGGAGCCCCCAATCCCTGGCTGGACAGGCTACCTGCCGAGAGCCAGGGTCACCGAATTAGGCTGTGCCACACGGTACACGGTCATGGCCAGAAACTGCTACAAGGACTTTCTGGATATCATGGAACAGGCCAAGAGAGCGCACCTGAAGCCATATGAGGAGTGAGTCTGGCTTGGGGCGTGACCACAGGTGACACAGGGAGGAGCAGGTCTGGGCCCATGGGTTTGCACGGGTGCCCATCCCGGCACCAGGACCATCGTTGTGTCTGATCTGGTTTGCCCGGGGCCTTCCAAGTGGGCAGCCGTCCTCTGCTCCCCACCCGTGCTCAGTGGTCTTTGGAAGTCCTGTTTCACAGCGGGAGGCTGGTAGTGGCCACCCATCCTGGCAGCAACCTGAGGGAGGGAGGTGCTAGGGCACTGCCCAGGGTGGCTTTCGTGGCCTCAGTTTTCCCTGCTATAAAATGGAGATGATAAGCGTTACCTTCAGGATAAATGGTAAGGATTAGAAATAAACATACTGTGCTTGCACAGAACCGGCATAGAGGATACTCGTTCTTTATTATCATTATTAATAAAAGGAGTAACTCTGTGACTTTGTTCTTTAGAATATATGGAGTTAGGTGCACGCAACCTCCTTCTGCTCCTCCAACATTTTTGCAGCATGAGGGGCAGCTGCCGAAATATCCCAACTGCTCTATTCCAGGTGAGGCAGGACTCTTTCTTGCTTTCCACCGTTTTAGAAAGGGGATGAAATGTTTGCAGCGGCACCTCTGCTTGGCTGGGGGCCCCCCGCCTGCAGCTCCTGGGGTTTCTCTTCCAGATGGCAGCTGTTCTGCTCTTGGGAGACCCCTGACGGAGGGCCCTAGACCTCCCGCGGTGTGTGGCTGTGCTCAGAGGTCAAACGTGTCGTACAATGGGAAGATTTATCTGGAGCCACTGTCCTCAGTAGAAGCAGAGAGCCTCCCGAGGAGAGGTGAACTTGGGGGGGTGGAGCTCAGAAGCTCACCGTTCTCACATGAGAATCAGCCCCTCACCCACACCCCAACAGGCAGCAGGGAAGTTTCCTAAAGTAAGAATCCTTTCACCTGCTGTCTGCACCCTGATTGGTTGGCAAGAGCATGTCATTAACGAGAAAGACCTTTAATTGTCGTGTGGAAATAAAAAGGATGTTTGTCGTCATGCTAAAGGTGTTTTCCAGCTGATGCTGACCTTGAGGAGAGGCAGGGTGGAGCCGTCTCTTCTACACCTGAGATCAGGCTGTGCACCTGGACCGGGCTCTTATTGAAGCCCTGGCCCAGCTCTCTAACCTGTCAGTCCCTGTCAGTCACCGCGGGTCCTGACGTAGTGCCCAACACAGGCACACACATCATGCCCACCCTGGGGTTGCCGTAACAGTACCACAAACGGGGTGCCTGGGCCGGCGTGGTTCTGCCTGCCGCATCTCTGCTGGCCCCTCAGAGTTGAGCCACACGGGAGGTGTACCTGGCTGGTCCCCCTCCCAAATCACAGTCCGCAGAGATGACAGCTCTGGGCTCAAGGTACTTGAGGTCTTTGCCTATGGAATTAAGGGGTGCCAGGACTGATACGGGCCCTCGCAACTGCCCTCTCCTTGACCTCATCACAGACTAATTCATTTGGCACCAAGCTTTAAGGGACGGCTTGGACCATAAAACAAAACCAAGAAACAACCGCCCAACGACAGCGGCAACAAAATTGAATAAAGGCGCTTGAAAAAATTGTCCAGTGGTGTCTCACGGGTCTGCGACTTCAAGATGAAGATCAGCACATGCGTTGTGTCAATCTGTAATCCTTTTGTGGGGACCGTTCCTGGCCGTTTCTCCTTAGCCTGGAATTTCTAGTGTCTGTCGCGACAGACAGAGCCGATTTTACCGCACAGTGAGTTATTATTAGCACAAACTGCATCCTTAATGAGCTCACTCTTGCCACTAAAAACAATTCCGTTACCTGATAAGACAAAATTCCCTGGGTCTGGAGAGGCTGGGCAATGGAGGTGCGGATTGGTAGATTTTCTTAAGACAACAGGGCCTTTTGTCTGGATAGTTTCACTTCCGTGGCATTGAAATTGCTCCTTTGGGGTCACATCTTTCTCTTTCCTTGCGGAAAATGGACAGTTCGCCCTGGCCGGAGATGGGGGGCGGGTGCATGGGTTCCCTGCCCGCACTCCCCACCCCACGGGGTTGTGACCTACGGACTCCGTGAGCAGTCGCAGTCTCGGCAGCAGCTGCGATGCGTGTGGCCAATAGACACTCCGAGTTCAGATCTCAGCTCAGCTTTTGTCTGGCCTTGAGATTCGATTCCTTCACCCCTCTGAGGCTCAAGTTTCTAGTTTGTTAAAAGAAACTAACAAAAGAGCCGACGGAAGATGAAGAGATTAGACGGGTAAACTGAGCCACGCAGGCTCAGTAAATGTTGTCATTATCAATCACCATTGGGGTGAAGAAGTCTAAAGGCATTTCTGACTTTTAAATCGTCAGATTTATCAGATTTGCAAGCTTTGTGAAGGTTGTGTTTTGACTGTCCTTTTCCCCTCATTTTATCTTCTTACTGCGGACCTTCTAGCCAGTGTGTCTAAAAACCTTTATATGAGACTTGTTGTCACGAACGCAGCATTTTATTTGAGTGCCATCCCAGCCTCTTGCACCAAAGGTACGAACCCTTTGAATAGGACATCAATCACTAAGGTCCTACCTTCTAAAGCAGGGGTTGAAAACTTTTTCTGCAAAGGGTCAGACAGTAAATGTCTTAGGCTTTGTGAGCCACGTGGTCTCTTTGCAACTATTCAAATCTGCCGTTGTAGCAGGTAAGCAGCTATAGATAACATGTGGCTGTGTTCCAGTAAAACTTTATTCATAGAGACTGAAATTTTAATGTCACACCATTTTCATGTATCAAAAAATACGCTTTTGAATTTAAAAAGAGCATTTAAAAATGTGGAAGCTATTTTTAGCTGGAGGGCTATACAAAAAACAGGTGGCCCAGGGGCCCCGATTTACAACCCCTGCTCTAAATCACAAATTAACCCGAGATCCGGTCCTAAGTGATTTGTTCTGGGAGCAGCCTGGGACGAGCAGGTGACTTCCTGAGAGAGCCCTCTTTGGAGGCTCTGGGAAGCAGACCCGCCATGCACCAGAACACGGAGAATGTACCCCAAACCCACTGCCAAGAGAGAGGGACTGGGGTTAGGAGCTCCAATGAGCTGGGAGAAAGCCTGCAATTGCTGGAGAGAAAAGGTAGAACAAAGGCCTGGTGCCGGCTTTTCATACCCTGCATTAAAGTTAAAATCTAATTTAGCTGGAAATGGATGCACAGAAATTAAATGTGCGTGCGAGGCGCTCGTCGTCAGCCGTGTGCCCTGCCATGATAGCTTTACCAAATGTATTTCCTTGGCCTGAAAATAAAGATGCGTTTGGAAATTTGATTTTGTTGTTTTACAAATTGTTTCGGCTTTGTGAATCGTGTAAACTGCATTTGTGATCCGCCTCGAACAAAAATAGAGCATTAAAGTGTTTAAGATTCAATCAAAGGCTTGCTGTGAGCGGCACAATATTAAAATAACCGAAAAACCAATTCAATTTTTATATCGAACATGATTTATCACAAATAGCATTTTAACAGATAACACTGATTATATGGTAGCAAATGTAATTTATATAGACCAAGCTCGACACCTTTGTCAGAGGCATCATTAAGGAATTTGACACATATGCAGGAGAACAATAAATGTCACCTGAAATATATGCCAGTTAGATATGACTGGGCCCCTGAAAGGAGTGATGGTGGCACACGTTCTACTTATAATAATGAGCAGCCTAAAGTAGCTTGTGTTTTCAAACAAGAACTCCTTTTAGGTTGTCATTGAAAATACCTCACATTTCTGAAGGTCAGGAATAAATGGCACTATTAGCATTAAAAACTAGTAAAACAAGAGGTAATCTGTTGTTCATTTAACATAACATTTATGAAACCGCTCGGTGGAGTGTTCATTCCGTCCCTCCTGCGGAAGGCTGTGAAGACAGGATGAAGGGGGACTTTGTGTCGCACCTTTGCTACCCACGTTTTGTTTCCGTGAGGCCTTTGTGGGACGACGTGGCGCGGGCCCGGGCCGGGGAATGCTAAGAGCCGTCTGCACCGCTGTGGTCTCGGCGGACTCCAGCAGGGTGCAGAGGCCCAGGTCCTGGGTTTGCTCCTCGTGGGTCGTGCCCGTTGGTACAGGGATGGCTGCAGGACACGTGGGATGATTGGCAAGACGGTCAGGGGCTGGAGATGGAAGGGTCTGATGTGACAGACACAGGTCCCCAAGACAAAGAGAAGGGGGGCTCTTGCTGTGCATCTTGGGAACCATAGCAAATAAATCAGGATTGAATAGAAATATGTACATGAGACCACGTTGGGGGTCACAGAAACCCCACTCAGTCACCTTTCACCAGCGACCCCTCCTACAGCCACAGATCCTGAACTGCAAGATAGTGTGCACCCTCCTCTCTTCTTTTGCTCTTAATTAAATTTGGATGAAAAATGAAAACTACATAAAATAACCTGGACGAACCCCACTGTAACAACCACCTGGAATTAGCAAAGATGAGCTTTCTGTCCTGTGTGCTCCGCACCCTTTTGTAATGAAAAATACGTGATTACTGGTAATGAAGTATTCAAAACGTCCATGTTTTGCTAGTTTGTACCACCTATGCAGTGAGCAGATTTTTGTGAATAGAAATATATTTAAATGGCAATTTCTGTACCTGAATAGTATCTTCCCAACATTTGGGTTTCTCCTCAATGGAACATTCGGAGGATCTACCCACGTGGATGCAGATGGACCCGACTTCCTTCCTTTTCATCGCTGAAGTTATACTTCGGGCAATCTGATGGGTGTGATGTCATGTTGTTCCTTTAGTTCACATCACCCTGGTTACCAGCAAAGGCAAATCCCAGACATTTATTACTCTGTTTCCTCTTTGTGCGTGGCCGGCTCATGTCATGTCCCTGGGCCCATTTTTCTATGGGGTGTCTGTTCTTTTATGTATTCTGAAGACTACGCCTTTCTCATGTCTACTTCACATCCCTGTCTGAGGCTGTGCTTGTCTTTAATCTGGGTTGCTAGTGTCTTCGTGACGCTTAAAGCATAAGTCAGGCCTGCCCGCCCTCCCTGCGTCGCCATTGGCTGTTTAGCATGTGCCAGGTGCTGAGCCAGGTGCTGTGCCAGGTGCTGTGCCAGGTGCTGTGCCAGGAGCTTTGCCAGGTGCTGTGCCTGCTCCATCTGATTTAATCATTGCAGCTGCCCCAGGTGGGATGGTCACTGTTATTCCCGGCTAGGGAGAAGTGAGGTAGGCAGCCCAGGTAGTACAGGAGGAAGGAGAGGAGGATGGGGTTCAAGGCCAGCTCCGCTTCCCCGCAGAACCCCATGTCACAATGATGAGAATCAGTAAGAGTAAAGATTGCAAAGTGTCGTTATAAACTCTCAGGAGGAAACACACGTGGTGGTTCTCAACTCTGGCTGTCTACCTCCCGGGGAGTTTTAAAAAGACTGGTCCAGCCCGCGATCCCCAAAATTCTGATTGGTCCAGGGTATGGCCTGGGCTTGAGTTTTGTTTGAAAGCTCCTCAGTCAATTCTAACACGCAGCTAGGGCTGACAACCTGTCCTAGAATTTACAGTTTTATTGAGCTCTAGGAAGTCTCAAAGGTCTGAGACAAGGACCAGGCCACTATTTTAAATGCTGTCTAGCACTTCAAGGTAAAGAATTTTAGAAACTACAAGAGAAAAAAGAGAATGAAAGAAAAATCTCAAGGTATTGAGCTCCAGCACTTGGTTCTGCTATGAATTCGAGGCATCCCTGTAAGTCTCGAAATCTCAGTGGATGAATCACCTCTTGTTGCCTTTAAGCACCAACCCCCGCTGTCACGATGCCATTCATGGAATGGCTAACTGAAGCCACGTCTGGCTTCTAAGAATTAAACAGCAGATGTTCCCCCTCCCACTGACAGGCGGCCTCTATACCACCAACCCCAGGCCTTGAGAGTGATGTCCTCTACGTGGCACCAGCCTGTTTACTCACTGGGGCTCCAGGAATAAGTGGGCAGGTTGGCGGGGGGCTCGGGGGAGGCCGTGCTTGGGCAGGAAGTCAGGCTGGAAGGAGCACACACCACACTATCTTAAAAGGATAGGAGACGTGTGCGTATTTGCAATAGGAACGTTTTGGAGACCACACGTACGTCCATTACAGCCACACCCCACGCATGCCTCCCTCGGTGGAATCCATAAAGCTTTATGAAGAATGAAGATGTTCTTTTTGTACCATTAGATAATAACATCCGATTTATTGGTAGTGGAAAATGCAAGGTAAGAACGGTGTGTATTGTAGGTTACTATTTGTTTAAAAAAAAGAAGGGCTGGGGTGGGGCTGGGATGTGAGATAGGTACACACATACGAGTATGTATAAGTAGATTATTTCTGGAAAAAAGTTGTTTTGGGAGAGGAACTGAGAGACTTGGGGGCAGAGGCAGAAGAAGATGTACTTGTATAAGAACACTCTTCTGGATTGTTTGCCTTTTGTGCCATGTGCGTGGGCTCACTGGTCATTTTTTAAGCCCCTCTCCCTCCACGACACAGGCCGGGTCAACCTAAATAATACTTGCTCGGAGTTCCTCGTGCCACACGGGCCGCTCTTACATGGGGTCAGCTCCTTCCCCTAGAGTGTTAACAGCTGGGTGGGCAACATGTGGAAGGAAGGATGAGCTCTTCAAGTGGGACAGAACTGTATTGTCTAAGGAGATAAAATGCATTAGAACGGGCCACACAAAGTGCCCCAGGAGAGCTGGTGGCAGAGGAGGCTGGCAGGAGGGTTCGGGCGTTATCCACAGTCAGCATGGCTCCAGTCCCCAAAATCATTTCTGAAACGTGACCCCAGAATATGGAGAATGTCAAACAAACACTTCACCATCAATCCAGGGGCGTTAAACATTTATTGACACGAAGATATAAGACAGCACCGCATTTTTTAACAAGGGTAAAGGGACTGTAAAACGTCTTCCCGCACCGTGTCACTGCTACAGAAATTATACCTGTGGAGGAAAACATTTTCAGCATGAGCCGGTGGAAATGGGAGCGCAGGTGAGTCCACAGCGTTTAGCAGACTGCCTGGAATTCAGACTCCTTTGACTGGCAGACCAGGCAGGGTCCCAGAGGTTCTTTCCTAAGTGAAAACCTCTCGGGGAACCCCCTCTCCCTCTGAGAGGGAATCAGTTATGTCAGCCTAGGGTTTACAACAGCAGTGAGCCTGCTGCTTTGGGCCTGGGAATGAGTTTGGGGCCTGGGAATGAGTTTGGGGCCTGGGAATGAGTTTGGGACCAGGGATGCCCCAACCTGCCCGGAGGGGGCTTTCCCTGTAGAGTGAAGGTCCTGGAGGGTTCTTCATACACTACTTCTGGGAATGGAGAATGTGGCAGCCACTTTGGAAACAGCCTGGCAGTTCTTCTGAAGGTCAACCATGAAGTTATCATGTCAGCTAGCAATTCCGCTCCTGGGTGCGAACCCAAGGGAAGCGAAAACACACGTCCGCAGCAGAATTTGCACATAAATGCTCATAGCAGCATTATTCATCATCGCTCCAAAGTGGAAACAAGCCAAATGTCCATCAACTGGTAACTGGGTAAAATGTGGCATATCCATATAATTGAATACGAGTATTATTTGGCAGATAAAGGGGTGAAATACTGATACATATTACAACACGGATAAACCTTGGAAACACTAGGCTATGTGAAAGCAGCCAGTCCCAGAAGACTGTGTAGCGTATGACTCCACTTACATGCGCTATCAGGATAGGAAAATCCGAAGAGATAGAAAGGAGATGAGTGGCTGCCCAAGCCTGGAGAAACGGGCTGGGGGAGGAGTGGGGGATGGCTAATGGGCAGGGCGTTTCTTTTGAGGCTGATGAAATCAATGTTCTAAAATAGTGGTGATGATCGCACAACTCTAAACATACTCAGTCCGGAACTGTGCACTTTAAGTGGGTGAATGTAGGGTATGGAAATTATCTCAGTGAAGATGCTGGGAACAAAGACCATGGAGGGATGTCACTCCTGAAAGGGTCAGGTTGCGGCCACCACCCGGCTGTGAGATGCAGGGCACTCTGGCACCCCCTTTTCTAATAGGTACCCTTGGCTAAAAGGGGATGATGTTTGGCCAGGCAGGCCTCCCTCAGGGCCCACCTTCCGAATGCAGCTCCTCGACAAGGCAGCCCTTATGTGGGTGGAGACTCCGGTGTTGGGGATACATAGCGTGTGAGCTGTACTGCACTTGAGAGCAATAACTGCACCCCCACTCCCCACCTAGACAGTTCTACAATGCATTCCACAGCCGGGCCTTCTGGACGCCTCAGCTCCTCGTCTGCCTGTATGAGCACGGTGTGCACAGTGGAAAGGGAGCTGGATTCGCCATCAGAAGACTGGGGTTAAGTCTGGAGCACACAAAGCAATGGCGTGTCGCCCAAGGATCAGGAATATTACCGTCAGTTGGTGAAGTCATGCAGCTGAGCAGGATGTTGGTGTGTGTTTTTGAAAATACTCTGAAGTCCAATATTCTTCTCCCGAGCTTCCCTATGTGCTCTTAGACAAGTGACCTGACTCTACGACTCTTACTTTCCCCATCTTAAAGTGAGAGCACTTGAAGGGTTTCCTTCAGACGCCAACGCCCCATTATTTTCCATTATTCTCTGTTAAGGTGGCCTCTTTCCTTCCATATTTTAAACACAGTTATGTTCTCTCCCGATGCCTACCAAGTGAGCTTCTCCTACCTTCGAAAGAGAAGAGCTTGCCACTGGGAGGTAGACACCACAGCCTATATTCCTCTCATGCCATTGTTTGTAAACAAACCAATTTATATTCATGCAGGCACCCCCGCTGAAATTAACCCAGAGATTTTTCGCACGTACTTTCCTCATTGCTAAGGTAAAACAGTCTCATTATTTGCCCGTTTCTCAAAGTGCCTTATGCCTTATGACTGATGTCTTGATCCTGCCACACTGCATTTAGCTCAAGGAAAACCATGTTTGATTTTTCAAAGTAAACTAGATGGGCACACGGGGAGTTGAGGTACATAGCTGGGTAGATGGATACTGGATGGCTGGATGGATAAGTGCATAGGCAAGGGGTTAAGTGGATGGATAGAAAGGGCTGAATGAATGGCTGGGTCGATGATGGGTGGGTAGGTATTTGAATGAGTGTATGTATGCATGCATAGAAAGACTGATAGGTAAATACAGAAAATAAGAGTCAGGGGGATAAAAGATACGTACTCAGTGCCATTTTCACCGCTTTGCACTGTGATTTGCGAAGCCCCCAGTTTGGGCCGGAGGAGATTTATCACATGGTTGTTCCAGAGGAACTTAACCTTCTGGATTTTTCCAACATTGAGGTCCACATCAATGTCAAGCATGTGACGTGCATCTGGTTTGAGGGATCCTCTGAAAACACAGACAAAATATGTGGATATGTGGCTACACAGCTGGATATGTGGCTACACAGAATGAGAGCAATCTATGAGCTGTTTCTCCAAAAAAGGACTGCCCTTGCTGGGTTTCTGAAAATGCCTTGAATGACTTTGTACACATCCAGGAACTGCTAAAACACAAATGTACCTGGGAAGAACACACCAAAAAGTACTGGGCTCTAGATTTTCACGGTCTCAGTTTGGTCCTGGAAGGGGAAGTCAAATATCTGAGGTGGCATATTAACTTCGTAAGCTCACTGCAGGGCTCATTCATGCAAGGTCTTATGTTGAACGATGCATGTAGTTCAGCAGAGGTCACCTGTGAGCATCTCGTCTGTAGCATGAGAAGTTGTCAAAGAACTTTAACTTAACATGAAAATTATTATGTAAAAGTTAGTGCAAAAAACAGAACCTGGGGAGTTCCCTGGTGGTGTAGTGGCTTAAGGCTTTGGCACTGGCGCTGTCGGTGCTGCGGCCTGGGTTCGATTCCCAGTCAGGGAGCTACCCACATACCAAAAAGCAAAAAAACAAAAAAAAACAAAAAAAAACCACAAAAAAACAGAACCTAATTGTACAGTACAGCTGCGCAGTCATCTAACACGCATGTGCCCAGCAAAAGCTGGTGCTGAGGCTACCCCCAAGCTTGTCTCAGCCTTCATGGGGAGCAGGAGTGGGGGATGGAATGGGTGTGTTGGAGGGGAAAGAGTCACCATATAAATGTGCCTTGTCTTACGAGAATTTGCTATTCATAAAACCTAAGCAGGAAGGAAGCGATGCTTGACATTCCAGAAGGAGTGAGCACATGTCTCACTTTAAACAGTGGGTGCTTTTTCTCTGGGCCTCACTTTTCTCATAGGTAAAATGGGGGTGATTTGAACTAGATGCTAACTAAGACTTCCTTCTGGCTATGATGTTCTTGGATTCAATAGTTCTAGATTCAATAGGACTAGATTTGTAAAGCACTTTACGCTCAATCTTTTATGAGAAATCTATTATGGAATGTATGGTCATTTCACTTTACTGTCACTTACTTGAAAATTTCATATTGTTTGGAGTTTCCGTTACTTCCATACAAAGCAATCCTGATGTATCCACGTACTTTCTTGTTTCCAGCCAGTGTAACTGATACCCTGTATCTCCAACCTGCCCAGAGAAACAGAATCAGTTCAGTGAACTCATCTTGTTGAAAATCAACAACCTCTGGACGCATTCTTGTCCCAAGCTCTGACTGCCCCTCACATGCTCCCCATCTTCTGTGAATAGATCCATCCTGCCTGCCACAGGGGTGGGTGGGTATGCAACCCAGCCTGGGCCAATCACTCCACTTATTCCACCGATCAGGATGGCTGGTTAAAGGGGTGAATGTGAGACCCAAGACAAAGGCCCTCCTCCTGTCCCTCCATGATAGCTTAAGTTGGTTGGCGATGAGTTTCTGTCCATTGCTGCCAAAGGTCCTCACTAGTAAGTTGATGTACCTTTTAACATTATCTGCGACTTTTAAGCAGGCACAATGGAAACTTACGGGTGAAGTTACCGCTCTCTCCCGTGTTCAGGAAGAATGTTTGTTCCACGGCACTGGTTTTCCCCTGAAACTGGTCAGCATAGTGCCCCATCTGGGGGCATCCTCCGACTGGACAAGGGAAACAGCTATTCTACTGGGGAAAAAAAATGTCAGTGCCAGGTCTTTGACTCACTCACTCAATCCATTCATCTCTCTATCCGTCCACCCATCCCTCATCCATTCTCTCATCTACCTATCCATCCTTCCATTCATCTATCCACCCTATCCCCCACCCACTGATCCACGCTTGCATACATCTATTGGGAATTTTCCAGAATGAAAAGCTGGGTATCTAGGGAAGGTCTGTGCCATCCCTCTCCTGCCCCCAGGAGGGAGAAGGCTCTGATAGGCTCAGCACTTCCAGTTCCACCTCCCATGCGTCATGGAGTTCCACTTCTGTTCTATTGCAAGCCACAGGGACAACACCAACAGCAACAGAGCCACCACCAACACCTCTCCCGGGCCCCTGGTGTGACAGCCGACCTTCTCAAACTCATCGTAGGAGGCGCACGGGTAGCCCAGGAAGCCGTCGGGACTGAGGATGCTGCTTGCATAATACTTGTAGCTTCTCAGGTGGTTGCAGGCGGCGAAGTCTCGGGTTCCTGAGAAAGCAAAGGCCACGGGGGCTTCACAGGAGGCCTTTCCCGTCCGAGGCCTGAACCATCCTGACCCAGTAAGGAGTCACCTCCACATTTCACAGGTGGCTGTCGGAACTCCTGAACACCTTGGTCACAATTCAAAATTTCTGTCACTGACTTGGACGTCCTTTGCAGCGGGTAGGAAACTGGGGGACTTGCTCGGTCACGGTGTTTGGCTAGAGTCCCTTTCCTCTCCCCCTCACTGTGGCCTGCTTAGAGCTAGACCAGTGCTAGGAGGCGACGAGCATGTTGGTCCAGTCCTCGGGGGCCAGGAATCTAACATGAGCGGATGATCCGGGTTGGAGGACTGGAGGTGGGGGTGGGGGAGGGTGAGAAAAATAATCTGGCGGTGGGGGGGGGGGAGTGAGAGCGAGCCAGAGAGCCAGAGAGCTGGCGAACAGGGCCCTTCCACAGCGCAGTCTGTTGCTAAAGGACCGGTTGTCGGCTCTCCTGATTTTTCGCGTGCAGTCAGCACCTGGACTTGTACGTGATCCACGCTTAAACGGGAGCAGTGCATCCCTGTGTTAGAGCCGGGCACCGTGCGGCCGGGCACCGTGCGGCCGGGCACCGTGCGGGCTGGGCACCGTGCGGCCGGGCACCGTGCGGGCCGGGCACCGTGCGGCTGGGCACCGTGAGGCCGGGTACCGTGCGGGCCGGGCACTGTGTGGCTGGGCACCGTGCGGGCCAGTCAATGTGCGGGCCGGTCAATGTGTGGGCCGGGCACTGTGCAGCCGGGCACCGTGCGGGCCGGTCAATGTGCGGGCCGGGCACTGTGCAGCCGGGCACCGTGCGGGCCGGTCAATGTGCGGGCCGGGCACCGTGCGGCCGGGCACTGTGCAGCCGGGCACCGTGCGGGCCGGTCAATGTGCGGGCTGGGCACCGTGCGGCC